>CAKNXH010063040.1:3500-56586 GCA_932178445.1 Andricus quercusramuli
TTTTTTTGCTCGAAAATTCAACTGTTTTGTTGAAAATTCTATTATTTTGCTGAAAACTCAGTTATTTTGTTGAAAAATTCCAGTATTTTGTTAAAAAGTCAATTATTTGGTCGAAACAATTATCCTTACGGTTTCAAAATTTTACTATTTTGTTGAAAATGTAATTACTTTGTTGAAAATTGTACTGGTTGTTTAAAAAAAAGGTTTGGTTGAAAATCAATCTGTTTTTAGTTGTCAACTCACAAGAAACGGTAACATGAAAAATATTTTCCAAGTAAAAGTAAAGAAATAATGTCTTTAGTGTAATTTTTGTCGAAATAGTTTGAAAATTCTCACCAATGATAAACCAGCCGAGCATGAAACAATTGATGAGAGTCTGAGTCGGAGACTGTCGTATCCTCTCCTCGTCTCTTTCCTCCGGACGTTGCCGGACCCTGGCTGAAAGATGAAGAAGTTGTTTGAAGACTCCGAATCCTCCTCCGACTAGTAAATAAACTGGAATGTATTCTCCCTGCGGACAGTCGTAGAGATAAAGTCCTCCCATCACCATCATACAAATTGGAATCACCGTCGTTATTCCCAATAATATGGTGCATCCAACTAAAAAAGAGAAAAGAAATTATTCATAAACAGGATGTCTAGCGCTTCGTCAAACAAAAATTCAAGGACTTTTTCAGGTTTTCCAGGACAGAAATATCAGGGTGGCGACTTGACCGGGAAACTGGGAATTTTCGATAAATTAAAGTTTAAATTAATTTTATTATTCCTTATCGAAAAAGGACATGCATTTCGACTAACTTCAAATGTGTCACCTTGAAGCAAACTTCACGCGTAACCCACTAACCTCATTGGTCAATTTATTTGGCGCCAAGTTTCCCTGAACTCTATTGGTCAAACATTCAAATGTGCGGATTCATTTCTATCGATTCTTACTGTCGGTCGATCCACACTCTATGGTCGTCCCATTTTTATCGTCATTTACTTTTGGTCGGTCCACACTCGACGGATGCCCCTACTCCCTCCCACCTCTCACCTAACATCGAGCGCGTCGGAAAAATACGACGTAAAATTTCTGTAGACATCATCTAGCGCGTCGCTAAACATCGTGCGCATGTTGAACGTGCATCTTAGAAAAGGAGAGATATAAGATTATGAGGATATGTTTTAAACATAGAAAGATAAAGATGCACGTTCAACATGCGCACGATGTTTAAACAGTTTAACTTAACCAAAAAAGATTGACCTTTAACGAAAAAAAAAAAATGAATTCTCAAACAAAAGGGAATAATTTTAAACCAAGAACATTTTTCAGACATTAAATATGAAATATATACGAAAAAATGTAACAGCTTATACATACGTCAACCAAACAAATTTTCAATTACAAATCAAAAACAATTTAATTTTCGAAAAAAAAAATTACATTTATTCCGAAAGAGATAGAATTTTAAAAACAAAAAGACGAATTTAAAAAAATTAAAGATATTGCAGTCAATGAAGAACAAAAATCCAGACAATTTCAAGTTCTACAAAACAGTTGAATTTTCCATAAAAATAATTTAATTTTAAATTAAATAAGATACATTATCAACAAAAAATGTAATACTATTTCAACAAAAATAACAATAAAAAAAATTTAACACAAAATATGCATTTAGAATTTTGTATTTTTCAAAACATTCAGTTAAATAATACTATTATTGCAAAAAATTATACATTGTATCATTTAACTTAATACATTTTGTAATATCGAAAATGCAATTCTTATTATTCTTTGCCCCTTACCGTGCAGATATCTTTTCAACTGACGTTACAAATTCAAATACCCAATATTAAAGCGTTTATTTTTAAAGCACATAAGAATTTATATTTCAACAATTTCAGACAAAAAATATCAAATACTTTCTTATCTTCTTTTTTATTATATCTAAAAAGGACATGCATTTTGACTAACTTCAAATGTGTCACTTTGAAGCAAACTTCACGCGTAACCCAAATTATAAATCAAAAACAGTTCAACTTAACCAAAAAAAATTGACTTAAAAAAAAGAATAAATTTTCAAACAGAAAAGAATAATTTTAAACCAATAAAATTTTCCAGACATTAAGGAACAAAAATTTCTAAAAAATTATTGAATTTTATAAAAAAAAGTGTAAATTAAATAAAAAAAGGCGAATTTTGAAATAAACAGTCAAATTTTTAATATAAACACAAAAACGTATATTGAACCAACAAAATTAATGTTTAACAAAGTAGTTCAACTTTTACGAAGATAGTTTCATTTTAAAACAAAAAATATTGATTACACATGGCCGACAAAAATTACATCATTTTTGTACACAAAGACCGGACTATGTGACCCAGAAGGATTTTGGTTAATGGAAATTCAAGATAAAAGGGAGTAACACACGATGGCGTTATCAGTTTCGAGAGGAAAAAAATTGCTAATCGTGTTGTATTGCCTCAAATATGGATAAAAATAGTCATTTTTGCACATTCAGGTTAGGATATATCAAAAACCTGACGTATAGGAAAAATTTGGATAACGGATTTGGTTTTAGGATACCAAAATCCTTCCGGGTCACATAGTCCGGTATTTGGGTTTAAATTTTGTTGGCCTGTGTTATCAACGAAATATGTAATAGTTAATATTTCATTAAAAACAGATTTTCTTGTAAATGAAAAACAGTTTAACTTAAACAAAAAAGACTGATTAAAAAAAAAAATACTAAATGAAAAAATAATAATTTTAAACAAATAAAATTTTCAAGACATTAGGGAACAAAAAATTCTAAAAAATTATTGAATTTTCTACAAAAAAGTGTAAATTCAATAAAAAAATGAGAATTTGGAACTAAACAGTTAAATTTGAAAAGAAACAAGATGATTTTCTTAACACCATTTTTTATTTTTAAACTAATGACAGTATAAATGATATACCGGTAACCGTGGTGAGAATAAATAAGACAGAGATAGTTCAGACTTTACAACATGAAGCAAACAGCGCATCGCATAGAAATGAAAATGTTTATACAAACAATCTGGCTTTTTCTCATATAGAAAATACGTCTGACAATAGTCAAAGTGCAGATAAAATTGAACACTACTGTGGTAGAATGAATATGTTATGTACACATTGCAACGCGAAACACTTTGAAGCTGAAAAAGTGGCTAATAAGAAAAATTCTTTCAATGATTGTTGCAGTCATGGCGAAGTCATTCTTGAACCATTACCTAATCCACCACCATTTCCTTTTTAATAAAGAGTTCATTTGATGGTACACACGAACAATCTAATCATTTTCACGAACGTATACGGTGCTATAACAATGCATCTGCTTTTGCGTCTTTTAATGCTAATTTAGTTAAATTCAATAACAGACGTCCTGGACCATGCTGCTTCAAAATACATGGCCAGGTTTATTATCAAATTAATACATCTTTGTATCAAGATGCAAATGGAAGTCCTTCCTATGGTCAACTAGGGTAAGAGCACCAGTTATTGGCACCTTAAGAGGAAATTTAGACTTTAGGAAATAAATAAACACATAAAATATTGAATTCTGAATTAGTGATAATCATACCGGCACTCCAAATTTTATGCAGAACACACTGGAATGTTGAATTATTATTCAAAGATGAAAAAAACTTTAAAAATTATTAAAAATAAGCATGTAGTCCCAAAATTTTAGTGCTTGGCACTGCTAACCCCAGTTATTGGCACCCCTCGTCACCAGTGATTGGCACTACACTCACATAACCTCTTTAAACTTCTGTAATTGCATTAAAACATTGATAAAAACAAATTGTGCATCTGAAAATATGAAATAAATTTTCTATTAATAATTCTAAATTTAGTATTTTATCAATTTTGTTTTTGGACAAGCCAACATCTTTGACAGCAGCTATAAAGCCTAGCCATGTCACATATCTATTCTTCGGCTTATGTTTTTCTTTCCTCAGAGATACTCTCTGACGGGCAATAGTATGGCAATAAATAAAATAAAAACCATAAATGTTACTCATTTTCTACTTTAAACTAGAAAAATGAATAAACAAATTCAAACATGGATAAATAAATATAGTCAAAATAAATCGCCCACCGATTAAATAGAAACTTTGGCTATTTATAATAACATGAATTCCTGCGTAACATTTAAAACATTGTAAGACAATATTATTAAACACAATATGTATAAAGATAATAAAATTCCATTTATAATTTAAATGAAAGCAATATTTACCTATACCTCGAGGCCTCAAAAGAATAATAAATTATCTGATCAGAACTTTGGAGGTTACGATTACCGGTATATAAATGACAGCTTCATTTATTATAATTGTTAGCTAATTTTTCGTCTACCTAGTAACGACTTTTGTTGTTCCGGCACTTTTAACACTTCATTTGATCAGAAATACGTGAAATGGCTCATGTCAACACAAGGTCTTGAGATTACATAACCTTACTTTTTTTCCGGCGAGGCAGGGGTGCCAATGAATGAAATCATTCCCGAATTGCATGTTCTGGTCATTGGCACTGGGGTGCCAACGACTAGAGACCATACTTTTTATATTAATTTCCATTGGCACCCCCCCTAAAATTAATAAATAAATTATTGCCGAGGTTCATTCCTTATTTTGATTATATTGCAAGTATTTCTTTTAAATATTCACAAAAATTGGAACAGATTCGCTTGTTCACAACGTTGTTTGAACAAAATTAAAAAATGTTATCAGCTAAACATTTTCTTTAGAAAACCGGATAAATTCTTGGCACCCTAAGAACTGAAGTGAATTCATTATTTTATAACTAAATTTGACATTATTTTGTATGAATTATGTATGTCGGTACACGCAGAAATAATGGTAGAATAAAAATAATACCAGCAAAATACGATAAATGTTTGCATTTTCTTGAAATTTAACAAAAATGAGAGAGGGTGCCAATAACTGGCGCAGTGCCAATCACTAGTGCTCTTACCCTATTTATCGTAGATCAAAATGAAGCTACAAATATTCGATGCAATCAAATGTCTACGTTGAATAGGGAAATTGCGGATGCAATTGAGACTGCCCTTCGCAGCTGCAATATATTTGCGCAATCGTACCGTATGATGCATGAAGTAATAAAAGAAACAATGGTGAACAATAATATACAAACTAAACCTGAAATGCAACTATTATTTTCATTAAAATCTGGAATGGATAGTAGAGGTTACAATTTACAAAAAATTATTGAAGTAGCCGCAATTTTTACCACAACTGCTGATGGTGATATTCCAGAATCTTACGTAACCATAATAATATACTGTAATAAATATACTGTCATCCGAATAACCCAGAAAAACTATGGGAGGAATTCCAGAATGCAATGTCACAAGATTTTCAGAGAAATTATGATTTAGATGAAGCACGTAGAAAAGCTTATATTCAAATAAGCACTTTCCTATCCCATGAAAGATATGATATTAGTAATTTTCCTACAATTCCACAACTAACAGGAAATGATATTCCCATTGACGATGGAAATAATGATGAAATGTTACTTAAACAACATGAGAAAAATGGTATGATACAGTATAAACAATTGAATACAAAACAGAAAGATATTTTCGATAAAGTATTCAATGTTGTCATGACAGATGAAAAAACGTCTTTTAATTCATGTTTTTATATTGATGGGCCAGGTGCATCAGGTAAAACATACATTTACACTATACATTATATCATTTATTAAGAAGTAAGGGAAAGAATATTTGTACAATGGCATTTACAGGAATTGCTGCAATATTACTTCCACAAGGAAAGACTTTTCATAATACTTTTGGTATGCCTGTTCCACTATTTTTGGATTTCGTATCAAACATCAAAAGTCAATCAAAAGATACACACTATTTAAGGAGTGTAGATCTATTTATTTGGGACCAGGCTCCAATGGCGCCAAGATATGCTTTGAAATTAATTGATCGAACTCTCCGTGACTTTATGAATATTAACTTGCCATTTGGAGGAAAAATTATGCTTCTAGGTGGAGATTTTAGGCAATTACTACCTGTAAAAGTAAATGCTACTCGAAGTGAATTGATCAATTTATCTATCAAGTTTAGTGCACTATGGAAACATTTTTCAGTGTTCTCATTAAACCAAAATATGAGAACTTCACCAAGCGAGGTAAAATTTGCGAAATATTTACTGTCTGTTGGCAATGGTACTTTAAATGACAATGATGATCATTTAATAGCTCCAAAACAATGTGTAGCTCAGAGAACGGATGACATGGTAGACTACATTTAAACAATTAATTAATAATCACAAGTACGAAGATATAGCGAAAATAGCTGTATTATCTGTACGAAACGTTGATGTTGAAGAAATCAATTGCAGAGTTGTAGAATTACTTGACAAGACAACATGGATAGTATAGCATGGATAGTAAGGAAAATTGTGACAATGGAGACATTGATGATGTAATACTGCCAGAATATCTTAATACTTTAAATCCTCCTAACCTTCCACCGTATAAATTACAATTACGAAATAATTGCATTGTGATGCTACTTAGAAACCTTAGTATTAACGAAGGTCTATGCAATGGAACGCGTGTACAAGTAATAGAACTTGCGAATAATCTTTTACGATTTCGCATCCTAACTCGTGGTAAAACGGGAGATATTGTATCCATTCACCGCATTACACTACTGTGAAGACGTTTAGCCTTTAGTTTCAAACGACAACAATTTCCAATTAAATTAGCATTCGCGATGACAATTAATAAAAGTCAAGGACAAACCTTCGAAAAAATAGGAGTAGATGTTCGTAAAAATGTATTCAATCATGGACGATTGTACGTGGCATTTTCTCGAGTTCGATCTTGGAAATCATTACGTATTTTTTTGGGAGAACAACGTCCCAATGACATGATAAAAAATTATGTATACACTGAATTATCAGATTAACTTAAAAAAAATAATCTGTGCATAAAAATAATTAATTTTTAAATTGAAAAAAATAAGAGGTTTCGTAATTCATCCTAAAAACAAAAACACGCGCGCTCGGAACAGGTTACTTTTTAGTAATTTAGTTACTTTTTTTATCCGCGGTTACTAGAAAGGTATTTAATTCATGTATAAGTTACTTTTGGTTACATTTTTTGTCCGAAATGACGAAATAAATTAACTCATCAATCGTATTATTCAAAAACTTGTGAAAAATGTAGTGACTCAAATTTTTTCAATAAATTTGGCACTTTAAAGCCGGAAGATCCTGATCAAAATTGCAATATAGTTGAAATTGCTAGTTTTTGATTCAAAATTTAAATCTTCTTTGTTGAAATATCGAACTATGTATTATATTTTTCGATTAGAATTTATTTTCTTTGGTTGAAAGACAATTAAAATTTTAACATATTTTTTGTAGAAAATTCAACTATTTGGTTGACAGATCCCGAGTCGAAATATAGGCCCTACTTTGACGCTCTATGTGGAAGTATTGCCTCTACTTCAAAGCTGCTTATTCTACTAGCTCCTACTTAGCCGCTCCTAAAGATATTTTCATTCTATTTTGCTTCTACGTAGGTCTTAGCCCCTACATTGAAGATCTTGCCTCTACGGTCTTGAGTTTTATTAACATCTCCTTTAAACCTCTGTAATCTTCACAGAATTTTTAAGTTCTCTGTATAACATTTTTATAATCATTTTTGTAAACGAAAATGAGATACAAATTCCGATATGATATCAAGACATCTATTGCACAGGAAACTTGGCTTAACACTAACGTTTTAACTTTTCGTTTTCATAATATTTATCTTTGTTGTAAATTGTAATTTTAAAATTTGTCAAGTTGAATGGAGGGTCTAGAATAAAAGTTCTAACTTCAAAAGTCGATCTTTTCACATTTCTTAACGAAATATTGTAATTATAAGTTATTCCATGTCAAATAATCCAAAGAATTTCAGCTATTGTTAGTAATTTCTATGAAAATTCTAGTATCTGTTCTTTAAGGTGTTGAGAGAAAAACGCTAAAATATTTTTTTTCAAATCCAAAAACTTAAGGGATATTCAAAATTGAAAATTTTGGTCCTTTTTTCTCAAACTTTTATAACTTTGTTGATTTTAGTGATATTAAGGTCAACTTTTTCTAATTATTCGTAATAGGACGCAGTTTTGAAAAAAAAATATTTTTTCAAAACTGCGTCCTATTACGAATCATAATTGAAAGAATAGACCTTATTATGATTAAAATCACCAAAGTTATGGAAGTTTAAGAACCCGTGCAGAAATCGCCATATATTTTCCCGATTACCGATCTGGCCCTGATCGGTTCAGTATCTTTGGGGCCAAATCGGGATAATTCCATGGCCCAGACCCGAGCCAGACCGGTTCAAGTATTGCAACGCCACCTATTTCCAATTTAGGGAACTTGCCTTGCTGTCAAATGACACAATTCATGATAAAATTCATGTTTATTATCTGAGTTTAACCCTTAGTGCCCGACATGGTTTTTTGGCGCTTCTGCCCGACTAAGTGTCTGACAGACACTTATTCCCTAAAATTCGTATTTTCCATATTTTTGTACTCTTTGACTTGGTTTAAATGATCAAAATTGTTTTCTGCATATATTGTTATTACTTTTCAACAATGAAAACGATCTAAAACAATTTTAGGTCTTTAAATTGACTGAAATACTTATATTTTCCAGTAGCAGCAAATGTATGGATAGTCAAATATATCAAAATGTCTGTTAATTAGATGTGGCACAATATCTGAAAATTTCATCTAAATCGGATGAAAATCCAACTAGTGATGCAAGAATTTGTGGACACACAAATACAGTCACACACACTAAACCATATATTTGTTCAGAAAGCTATGAAACGCAAGTTCGATTTATATAAATAGTCCACTCTGCCCGACAAAGTGTCTGAGAAACACTTACCTTTGTTTTCATTGACATGTAGGACGAACACGTTGCGCCGAAGGTTGACTCTGACTTTGTAGGGCACTTCCGCGTGACTGGACTGGAAAGTACTGAGACGCGCGGGGAGCCAGCTCAATCAGGGCCGACAACGTTAATTGTCAAAATGTGTTAAGTGTCTGTGGTACACTTGTCGGGCACTAAGGGTTAAGTGTAGAATGCCAAAATCTAGTACACCACGAGTTCGAAAGCATCGCGCGTTAGCTGCTTTCGACAATTTTCGTTATGTGAACGAGGGTAAGTAAATCGTTGAATCATATTGATTGAATCGAAACCTAACATCAAACTTGAAATTTATTTAAAAACTTATTATAAACTGTATATTTTTTATTCATTTTGAGTTTACATTAAAGTTATTGATTATATGTTGAAAATTATGTAGATAATGATGCAGATGATGCAGAAGAAAGATGCACGCAACCCGAAATACAAGTTCCAGGAATTTTAGAAGATCAAAGTAACGTATTTAGTTTTTGACATAATTAGTAGATAAATAACTATCTATAACTCCAAAAAAGACATTATACCATTTCGGAAATTGTCTTGCTTCAGTTTCCGTGCCATACTTTCTAACTTATAAATATTCGGGATTGTAAGTATCAGAAATTCAGTTTTCTTCAACATAACCTCAACATTTTATTTAATTCTCATTTTTATTTTACCGGCGATGCTAGAGCTAATTTTAGAGTTAATTCATTATTTGTAAAGAAAAATGGCCATAGTTAAGCCATTCTTATCTTGTAGTTTCAGTTGCATAGCAATAATTCAGATATATAAATCTTTTTTTTAGATTTGAAGCTTGATAAATAGAGGAAAAAAAAGTTATTTTGATGATTTCGAAAATTTGAAGCGCAGTTACATTTTTTTCAATTCAAGACAAAAAATGTTAAGCTCATAGTTAAAAAAAGGTTTCAATGGTTACATATTTTAAAGCGTTTTAATTAGAATTTTCCAAAAACTTGAAATTACAATACTTCTCAAAAATACCCCGTTTCAACCTAGAATTAAATTTCTTTTGAGAACTTCCTGTTCCAATCCAGAATTTAAATTCTTTTCGAAATTCCCCGTTCTAGGCCAGATGCTGTTGAAATTGAAAAATTCCCTGTTCCAATCCACAATGTTAATTCTTTTCGAAAATTACCAGTTTCAACTAAGAATTAAGTTTCTTTTGAAAAGTTACCTACTCCAATTCAAACTTTTAATTATTCTAAAAATTTTCCAATTCCGGCTCATTAAAATTTGAATATTTCCTGTTCCAAATGAGAATTTGTTTAAATTTTAAAATTCCGTTTCAACACAGAATTAGAGTTCTTTTGAAAAAATCCCTGTTACAGTCCATAATTTTAATTCTTTTTGAAAATATCCAATTATATCTCAAAATTTGTTGAAATTTGAATACTCCCTGTTCCAATTCAGAATTTATTCAAATTTGAAAATTCCGTTTCAACTCAGAATTAGAATTCTTTTTGAAAATTCCCTGTTCTAGTCCAAAATTTTAATTCTTTTCGTGAATTAACCGTTTCCAATCCAAATTAGAATTATTTAAAGAAAATGCCCTCTTCCACAATTCAGAATGTTGATTCTTTTCGAAAAATTCCCGTTTTAGCTCAGAAATAATATTCTTTAAAAAAATTCCTTGTTCTAGTACAGAATGGTAATTCTTCTTGAGAATTATCCGTTTCGACTCAAAATTAGAATAATTTTTCCAAAGAAATTCCCGCCGAGGACTGGGGTAAAGACTGGGTAAGGACTGGGGATTGTAAAGAACAAAGTCAAAAAGACTGAAAAATGTATTGAGTTTGTATTTGTGTTAATATTTGGTACTTGGATAAAAAATATAGTTCACTTTAACAATTGTTCTTGTTATAAAATTATTATTGTAAACAGAATCACAAGAAATTATAAAGTTCAAAAATGCCTCTTAACGGGAAAATTGTGGGGGCCAGGTCGGGTACCGATCGGGTGGCCAGACCGGGCGCCAGATCTGGCTCCGATCGGACTGTGTGTTTCATCAGCGATCGGGCCCAGGTCCGTTTTCCAGATCTGGGCCAGATTTGGCCTGATCTGGGCCCGGTCTGGGCCATAGCAAAATTTCTACGCGGGAAAAAGAGACCAAAATTTTCAGTTTGGAATATTTCCTAAGTTTTTTTATTTTTTCAACAATTATTTTGGGTTTTTCCTTTCAACATCTAAGATAACTGATACTAGAATTTTCATCGAAACTACTAACAATAGCTGGAATTCTTCAGATAATTTGACATAGAATTGCTCTTATATATTTGTCGCTCTGTAGAGCAACTTCTTTTATGAAATAGAAATATCGTCAATTGAATAATGGGTTAAATTTTTAACTGTTTATTTTACACAGTAGGTATCGAAAGTCACATTGAAACTTTCTTGCTCTAATGCCATATTTATATTTTGAAAAAGTTCATATCTGCAGAACGAACTGATATATAATTATAATATCGGATAGCGACTTCTACGTAGCTGTAACTGTCTAATATTATCTTCAATTTTATCTTCATATATATCTTCTTTTGCTACAGTCGGCACCATGTGCCGTTTGTCTGATTGGGCGGTTTGTAACGACAAGGGTCCCAAAAGTAGACACACGGTTAGAAATAAGGAAATAAACATTTCTCTTATTGAATTAGACCTGGAATCTAACAGCTTTAATGTAATATTAACTTTGATTTCTTGACTTCACTCGTTTTGCGCCTGCGCTCCCGTAACAAATACTTTGTTGTTTCCTCCCAGCTCGAACACCGCAGTTTGTGAAAATGTCAATTTGAGTGGTTATAGTCCAAGAAAATATCTTCGTATTCGTGATAAATAATAAAATAATAATATCTAGAATGGCTTCAAGAGAAGAGAAGTTTGCGCTGGTCTGGTGGACCGATGATAAAAAACAAGATGTCATTCAGTTCTCAATGATTCCGAAGAAAAATAGAGAAGTAGGCTGAGTAGCTAATTTGAAGTCAAATAATATGAATGAAAAAAAAAAAAATCAGTTGAAAGCAAAGGTGGTAGCTATTAGCGGTGAGTAGATCACTTTATTTTACATTATCTCATATAATTACATTTTTTCATAATAATGGCTCGAAATCTTACTTATTCACATTCGGTTCAACGAAAAAATACTTTGTATACATATTCCTTCATAATTAGTTACTTATTTTCTCTGCAAAACCCTCAAGAGATAATTTTGTTACTATTAACTTTCATTACTTATTTTTAAAATTCACAAAATTTGTTCAAAATAATTAAAAATGTTTTCATTTCAATAGCACAATAAATAATATAGACAATATTTAAATTTTTACAACTTATTTTATTAAAATTGTTCTCAATATCCCGCCATTTTAATTTTCTTCATTCGCATTTATTTTCCAAATTGCACCCTGTTATGTCATTTATTTCTCCCTATTCGATTCTAAAACTATTCACCTTTATTCTTCAGGCGAACGAATCTATTTCAAATCTGGCCGGGTTCTACCATTGGAATCGCAGAATCTCTCGGGATAAAATATGTTGTTTTTCAGAGGAAATTAGACGATACGCATTTTTCCGATTTAAGAAAAAAAAATCCTAAAAAGTTATGCGTATTTGAATTTTGTGCTTCGTTTAAAAAAAACTCCAATTTTTTCTTCAAACCTCTGTAACTTTTGACCTATTGAGATATTTATTATTTTCTTCATGCTTCTAATAGCGTTTATCGTCTTCTTTCCAAGCGCGAACGAATTTTGAAAGAAGGTTTAAAATTAACAAAAGTTTTTTTTTCAAAAATGAAAGATCGATTTTCTCAACATACCTCAAAAACCTCAAAAAAATTTGAATTTTCCGCCATTTTTGTAAACTTTTACTTTGATAATGAAGATATCCTGTTAGTTTGATTTTGATGCTTGCGAAATATCTTCTGTAGGCAGGAGAATTCTTTTTTTTTTTTTAGAATCGAATTTTCTACTTTTCCTTGAAAACTGACAGATCCAAAAAAATGTCAAGATGAAAGTTTGCACGTATAAAAAAATTCGATGGAAAATTTATCTTGTTTTCTTGTGATACCTCTAATAGTTTACGAGAGAAATTCAAAAATTACATTTAAAAAAATGTTTCTTGGCCTCAAAAATGGTTTAGCTGGCATGATGCTGATAAGATGCCTTTCTTCTATGATTAGAAACTCTGCAAAGTTTTTTGAAAGAATAAAAAAAGATTGGATTTCCAGAAAATGTATTTTTTCATGTTTCCAAAATTCGAAGAAGCGAATGAAAAAGATTTTCTTGAAAGTCCCACCTTTTTGATCCTTCTACATATTTTTTCAAATGTTCTGCTAATAGAACAAAGGCATCTTATGAGCACCATGCGAGCCAAACCATTTTTTAGGCCTGTAGATTTTTTTCCCTAAAACTGTAATTTTTAAAATTTTCTCGTAGAAAATATCGCAAAAGAACAAGAAACATTTTTCATGGAACTTTTTCAGACGTGCAAACTTTCATCTCAACATTTTTTCGTATCTGTCATTGTTTCCAAGGAAAAGTTGAAAATTGGATTGTAAAAAAAATAATTCACCTAGCTAGAGAAGTTATTTAACAAGCATCAAACTTACGAGATATTATTATTACCAAAGCACAAAATAAAAAAAAAATTGGCAAATATTTGAAGGTGGGTTTTCTGAGAAAAACTGCTGCTGTTATTTCGTTAATTTTAAACCTTTTTTTAATTCCCCATCGCATTTTCAAAGAAGACGATAAACGCTATCTGAATATGGAAGAAAATAATAAATATCTTTTTTAAGTCAAAGTTATAAAGGTCATGGCCAAAAATCAACATAATTGTGATTTACGATTTTATAAATATTTTATAATAAAACAAAAAAATTAAATGGGGCGATGGCACCAATTCTTCGATATTTTAATTCTCTCAACTTTTACTATTCTCTTATCCAGATTTCATTTTTATTCTACAATTTTTATTAAGAATACAATACAGTAACATTTTAACTTAACGAGGCCTTCACCTTACTTGATTTTGTTACTTAGTACTATTGTAGTAATAATTATTTTCTTGAGATTATTATAAATTTATTATTTTGAAAAATAAAAAAATGTATAAACAAGCAGGATAATCAAACTTATGCTGTTCTATAATATGTGAACTTCGATATTTATATCATAAAATGGTTTACTTTATTATAAAACTTCGTTCGTTTTTAAAACACACTCACGGAAAAAAGTAGATAGTTAGATTCACTTTTATGTATTGTTAACTTCAAGTTTACTTGTTCACATTGTACAAGAAACAATTCAAATAGTTTTTTATACTGAATGAGATTGTAATCTCAAAATATACAAAACCTAAAGTCAGCATCACTACTTCAAATTGTAAAAAGAAAGATTACTAAGAACAAGTAGCTTCAATAACTATTTGGAATTGTACAGTTGAACATGTAAACTGTATGAATAACTAATTCACATAGTAAGCAAAGCATTGTGAGTTTGACTTTTGCCAGTGAGTTCGATCTCCTTTTTCGCATTGCAATAAGCACTGCGCGAGATTGTTAGCCCTACTATTTGAAATTGTGAGGAACTTCAGTGGCATACCTAGAAACGTGTAGGCCCTTTCCGAACAATTTTTTAGGCGGTCCGCTTGAAATTAAAAAAGGACGACTTATAACTTGCTTATCAGTAAAACAACAGATTTTCGCTGACATTTTACAAAAGGAAATAAATTGTCAGAAACTATTTTATAATGGTTTCTCTTTTTTCATAATATTAGTTGAGATAATTGTTATAAATAAACATAGTGAATAACTCTACTTTATACTTCGATACAGTTTTTTTGTTTTGTACCAAATTTTCAGAATATAAAAATATTATGAAGAATTATATATAAAAAAATACTTTTTTTTACATTACTTCTGCTATGGCATTTTTGGCTTATGATATTTTTAGTTCCTTATAACAATAAAAATGATTGAGATCGTACTTGATGTAGCCACCCAGGTTCGAATATTATATTATTTGGAAGAATTTTTTTTAGTAGAATAATGCATTGTTTTCGACATATCATTTTTTGAATCAATAATTAAATAGTATATTATGCACCTAGGGGGAGAAAAAGTGCCTCTCCCCCTTGGCGCATAAGATATTTTTCATAACAAATGGATGATTTCAGACATTTCTCGAAATACAGTCATGATTTCAGTCCATATTAGATTTTGTATAATGAAGCATGAAATTAATGTTAACCTAATCTATGGTAATTTTAGAGGTGATTTATGGTAACTAATCATAGATTATCCAAAATTCATTTTTTAAAAATTCCATAAATCCCCGGAAATTCATGAAAAATTCCGGTAATTTATGTTAATTTTACAGGTGAATATGAGAACTTACCCGAAATTCATTTTCAAAAATTTCCATGAATTTCCGGAAATGTATGGAAAATTTTGGTAATTCATGGTGATTTTACAGGTATATAAGGTAACTTACCATGGAATACCCAAAATTAATTTTTAAAAATTTCCATAAATTTCCGGAAATTGATGAAAAATGTCGGTCATTCATGGTAATTTTACAGGTGAATATGGTCACTTACCCAACATTCATTTTTTAAATTTCCATAAATTTCCGGAAATTTATGAAAAATTCCAGTAATTTATGGTTATTTTACAGGTATATATGGTAACCTTACATAAATAACCGCAAAATTATATTATTTGCAACCAAAATTTCCTCTCAGTTTTTACCGTGAGTGGGCTGATAATCATAAAATGCGAGCGTCACTTTTGAGTCCCTAGGGAGTAAAAAGTAGAGCTTTAGCCCCGCTTCATAGGCGTTGAAAAGGGCTGAAATCATGCATGTGTCATAAAAAAATAATTTGTAATACAATTTTAGATCAAATTAATTTCCATATCCAAAGCAGTAATAATTTTTCCAACCTTTTCACATTGATGTTTGTAGAAATCAATACCATTTATTGAAAAAAAAATTTTTTCTCATTTTCTTAAGATTTTTAATAAAAATAAAATCTACATTTCTACTGTGATATCGCGATCTTTAATATTCGTTTCTCGGAACCGATTTTTTTTGTATTAAACAGTTTTTATTCTAATTCAGCATCCTCATATCTCATGAGAAAAATTTTATTTTTGCAAAAAATTTAAATTTGAATCGCTATTCAATGTTTGTTTCATCTTAAAATAGCGATTTCAATTTTGCATTTGATATATTATTACAATGTTTAAAATATTTTTTTATTCATACACATATCAGTTATGTAAATTAATGTTACGTTTCAAATGAAGTGAGATGATAATAAAGTAAAATTAAAAATTCCAAAGATTTCATTCAAAATCATTTTTTCAAGTCTTGATTTACAAAAATACAAAATATTTACTGTGTGAGTTGATACTTTTGAGCAAAATATTTTTCCCTAGCTCCTTGCAATTTATTAGATATCACCTGTAAGAGATTAATTAAAAAAATTTTAAGTAGACATTTATTTTCTTAGCTGGCCACGTTTTTCGCAGAGAAACCGCTTGATCGAGACTTTGTCACAAAAGTCTAAGCGGTTCCGTAGCTCACTTGACTAAGGCGTGCGCTATATTTAGGTTTTAGGACAGGTTTTAGGTAGGCAGGTAGGGTTCGATTCCCCAGCGGGGGCGATTTTTCAAAGCGTTTGAGCGTGCGATCATATGTGTAAGACTCTATTCGTGCGATTGTGTAAGAATAATCGTAAATTACGTGCAGTTATCATATATAACATAATTTTTTTCCTCCTCAAATCGATCGACATTTTACATCATTTTTGTTTTGTATAGAATACGTGCAGTGCATATATACATATACATAAACGCGTTACGATGCGAAATCGGCAAAGTTACTCTTCGCAGAAGGAAAGCTTACTACACGCAATAGTAACTTCTTGTCGCTGAGTATTGATGGTTACCAAGTGGTGCAGTGCATCCTACTATTTGAAATTGTTCATCCTACTCTTTTAAAGAGTCAGTTTAACATACCTGAACAAAAAATAGTAATTTTAACAAAATTCACGACGAAAAGCTGCGGTTCAATTTAAAATAGTTAGAACTAGTGATTACGAGAGTTCTTCTAACGATCCACTTTTTTCCGTGCTGTTACTGGTTTATAGTAGTTTAATATTTCGTGAGATCAATCATTACTTCGTTCTATTTTAACCCTCAATAACCACACTAGTGCGAATTCGCACCTCGTAAAATTTTAGATCTCTGTAACTTCTGACCAGCGTGAACGAAGGGTCTCGCCCCACCACGACAAATATGCAGGTAACCTAGGCTAGTTGCTACCCAAAGGCCGCTTTCATTCGATTTGAAACTGCACAGTTAGCAAGACCGAAACTTTGAATAGGTGCGAATTCGCACTAGTGTGGTAGCGGCGTGTGTAAAGTCAGTGCCTGTGAAATTTGAATTTTCGTTTTTTTCGCGACTTTAGTGAGTGGAATTGTATAAAATGTAAGTATTTCAACGTCTTTTATTGCTTTTATCTTAAATTGATAAAATAATTAATGATTTATTCATATTTAAAAAAAATTTGGAATACAACTTTTTTTGTGTAAAACGTAAACTAATCTAAAGAAAATGTTAATTATTATTACAGAATGGCTCAACAACAACAAACGCATTATAATTTACGACAAACCTCAAATCGTCATGTATTACAACAAAACCAAAGGTGCAACGGATGCTTTCGATCAGAAGTATCATGCTTTCTCTGTTGAACCGCGCAAACGAAGATTCCCTTTGAATTTTTTTTACAATATGTTGAACCAAACATCGATTAATTCTGCTGTTTTGTATAATCTGTTGGCAGATAATCCTTCATCGAGCCGCGCAAAGTTTTTGAAAGAGTTGGCTTTCGCTTTAATTCAACCACTTTTACAGCGATGTTTGGAGCAGCAACTCTTGCGTTTAACTACTAGGCGACTCATTGCTAAGGTTTTGGGAATAGATGAACAGGTTGCTCATGGTAACACCGTCATTCACGAGGAAAGTCGTGCTAAATGTGTACTCTGTGATTCGGAAAACACCGGGCGAACACGCATGAAGTGTAATAATTGCTTGTGTCGTATCTGTAACGAACACAGATGCGGATTGTGCATTGAATGTGCCGCAGGAATGAACTAAATGAATTTTAATACTATATTTTTATCTTTTTGTGGAGTGAGTTTCATTTTATGTACGTTTTATTATAAAAAACATCAATTTTATCCTGAAAAGAAATAGTTTACTCATTTTCTCCAACTCGAAATTACCCAATATTCAACCTCTCCTAAAAAATCTCTATTTTCTTGTTATACTTTTGGCATATTTTTTTTATCAAAGCGTATACTTTCAACTTTAATTAAAAAAAAAAGAAGATTAATTTTGGGCAAATAGAAAAAAATGGCAATTTTTGAAAAAAAAAACGATTTTTTAAAAATTTTGTTTTACATTTTCCGTATTTCTATTGTTAATTAATTTTTTGTTTTGGCTTAAACCATTTTTATCGAAATCCTTGAAAAATTCCGCACAAAAACTACCTATTTTACTTCAAATTTGGATTACTTACTTCCAAAATATTAAATATCAAAGATTCAAAATCCCAATTCGCAATAGTGTGGTTGTTACGTATGCTCAGTCGAAGTGTGGTTACTGAGGGTTAAAAGATTCTAATTAAAAAATTATAAGGAATAAAGGATTTACAACTCGTCAGCGAAAATAATATAAAAATGTACGAAAAACATATTAATTGACGAAAGATTAACAAAAGTTGAGTAAAACGAGGACACGGTGACATTGTGTACATATTTCATAACATTTTGCATCTTCATTTAACAACGAATTGCAGTTTTCTTTTTAATTGAATGAAACTCAGGATTTTTTTACGGATAAAAAAACCAAAATTAATATATAGAATTCCTGAAAAAACGACAAGAATTCAACGATTAAATTTGGACAAACACCACAAAATGCTCCTATTGCAATTCCTAAAAAAACAAAATAAAATAAAATAAAATTTGTTTCTTTGGACAAAAATAAAAAAGAGGAAAGAAAAATGAGAAGGCAACCAACCACATCCCCTTCCTTCTCTTTTTTTTTTTTTCTTTCGTCTTCTTTATTTTAATTATTATCAAATCACAATAAAAAAGCATGCAAATTACATTACCAACGTTTCGGTGCTCACACAGCACCCTTATCAAGGCAAGGAAAAGAATACAGGTGACAGGTGGGAGCGGCGACTAAGCGACGACGTTATCCCTTCGGTACCTGAGATCTGAATGTGGGTCAATAGGACAATCCGTCACAACAATCAAGAAATAAGAGAAAGTCAAGACTCATTAAAACTAAATGTAATTAATCAAATTTGAATAACTTTTGTTTAATCTATCTAAATCAGTTTTTAAATTTATATATGACCTATTTTGTTTTTTAATATAAAGCATTTCCATGAATTCTCTCTTTCTCTCATTACTCTCACTATGTAAAATTTCAACATTATCCCAGTCAAATTCATGTTCAACATCAACAAACCCTCTTGTATGTCTAGCGAGAACACTCTTATAACAACGTCCTAAACGGACATCACTTTTGTGCTCCTCCACCCTGGTATTAAGAAGTCTTCCAGTTTGTCCCACGTAAGTCATCTTACAGATCTTGCAAGTGATCTTGTAAACCACGCCACTCTTTTCAAATTTATCTAAAGGATCTTTACCAAAAGTTATTACTGAATCCATTTTAAATGGTATACGGAAAATAGTATGAATATTAGATTTTTTCAACATGATTTGAATGGTTTCAGAAATTTGACCAAAAAAAGGAAGAACAAATGTATTAAAAGAACTATATTCTCTCAATTCCTTCTGATTATCTGTAGCCGAGATGTTACTTTGTTTGTTTTTGAATTGTTGAATTCTAATTGTGATATGTTGCTCAACCAACTTTTCTGGGTAGTGATTCAGAAAAAGGATATTCCCAACAATATTTAAATTCTCTTTGTGAAATGAAATGTGGGACAAACCTAGAGCCCTGTCGACTAAGTTTTTGATCAATGCAATTTTGTTTTGAAAAGGAGGAGCCGAAAAAAAATTTTTAATTCTTCCTGAATATGTACTTTTTCTGTACCAATTGGTAATAATATTACCATATAATAATATTACGAAAGAAAAAAAAAAAAGAGAAGGAAGGGGATGTGGTTGGTTGCCTTCTCATTTTTCTTTCCTCTTTTTTATTTTTGTCCAAAGAAACAAATTTTATTTTATTTTATTTTATTTATTTTTTTTTTATTTTGTTTTTTTAGGAATTGCAATAGGAGCATTTTGCGGTGTTTGTCCAAATTTAATCGTTGAATTCTTGTCGTTTTTTCAGGAATTCTATATATTGAATTGATTGTTGGACGTTAAATGGGATTTTGAATTTGATTTTATTCTGATTTAAAATTCTTGAATTTCAAAAACCAAAATTATTCTGTATATTCATTTATTCAATAAAAGATACACGTTGTTTTCAACGCTCAGTAAGAAATTGTTATTGAATGATTTTGCAAAAGAACTTAAAATATTGCGCAAATGTCGCTATTTTTTCGTCTCACTCTACTTTTGTTAATCTTTCGTTAAATAATTTTATTTTGTGCGGGAAGGTGGAATGTGGAGCATTGAAGTAGAGGCAAAAACTGAGCTCCTACTTTGACGCACGAAGTGGAAGATTTGGAAATTTGTGCCCATTAGAGCGCCAAAGTAGGGGCAAAAATCGCATTGGAATAGCCTCTACTTTAAAACCTTAGCCCCTACAAATGACAGCGTAAAGAGCGTCAAACTAGGGTCTATATTTTGACTCGGGATAACTTTTCTGTCAAAAATCCATTTTTACTGGTAGAAAATTCAACTGTTTTGTAAAAATTGGTCTTTTTGGCTTAATAAACTCAACCATTTGGTTGAAAAATAACCTATTATGCTGAAAAATAGGCTTTTTCAAATGAATTCTACTGTTTTTTATGGATAGATAGACGTTTATTTTTCAGCCTGCTGGACTTAATAAACTGACTTGCTTACACATCCATTTTTTTACAGAATTTTTTAAAAACTAACTCTTAAAAACTAGATAGATAAACGTTTATTTTTCAGCCTGCTGGCCTTAAAAAATTGACTTGCTTACACATCCATTTTTTACAGAATTTTCTTAAAACTAACCCTTAAAAACTAACATCCTTCCATTCCTTATCTCTAAGCCGCACGCTCGTATCGCCTTGCCTTCCTCGCTTCGCCTCGCTCGCATATCCCTACTTTTTCGCATTGCCTCGCTTGCCAACCTCTGTTATCGCTCTAATACCTACTACTTATCTACTATTTACAATATTTACATGTTACTTATATCTACTTTCTCTCCTATTTACAATCTTTCCTTCTCCACTCCTCTTCCTCCTTCCTTCTCTTCATCTCCATCTTACCCAACACTCCCTTCACCCATGCTACTGCCCTTTTTCCCCCCTTTTCATGCAACAATACCTCCATGCTTATCTCACTTCTTTCCACCTCCACGCACTCCTCCAACCAGTGCTCCACTCTTGCATCCCCCTTTCCACACAGTTCACACATCCTCTTCTCTCGCGAGAGCCAGAACCTATTGAAGCCCTCCATGCACCCACACCTCATCCTCGCTATAAGCTCCTGACTTCCTTTCTCTCCTTTCTCACATAAATATTGCGCTCTTGCACTTGGCATAATCCACACATAGTTCCCGTTGAATCTTGACTCTCTTATTCTCTCTTCCCCTTCTGTCTTCTCTCTCTCCATGCCGTTTTGCTTAACCACGTCATAAACCTTCCTTCCTTCCTCGTGCATCCTTCTCACTTCATCCATCTGCAGTCCATTCATTCTAAAATACCTTTCCCTCTCAGCCTCCATCTTCCCACCCCCTCCCTTGTTCTCCTTTTCCCACCAACACGCCCTAACTAGCCTACTTCCCCCCTCTTCCAAAAATTTCTCCTCATATTTACACGCCCGGCTCCCTGCTAGAATTCCTACACTCGCTCTCCCCGTCTCCCTGCTGACAATATAATTAGGCGTTTTCCTTGCCAACCCCAGGGTCCACTTTACATACCTCTCCTGCGTTCTATTAACCTCTTCACTTTCCTTCCACCCCCACACTTCTACCCCATACAATAGCACACTCATCACTAGTGAATCAAACAATTTCATTCTCCTTCCAAAATCATCTGCGAATAACTTCTTTCCCAACCCCCACACCTGCCTCATCACTACATTTGCCCTCCTCACTCTCTCTTTTATGTGACCATCCACTCCACCATTCCTTCGAAACACGAAGCCCAAGTACACAAACTCTTTCACCTCCTGCACCTCCTTTCCCTTCCACTTCCACTCCCTTCCCTTATCCCTTCCCCCTCCTTTTCTGAACACCATAACCTTGGACTTTTCCACATTCAGCTCTAACCCCTTTTTATCCAGGTATCTTCTCAACCTCTTAATCATCTCCTTTAAGGCCTCCTCGCTGCTTGCCAGCAACACTATGTCATCTGCATACGCTAGTGACCAAATTCTAACCCCTCCTATCCTGACTCCTCCTACCACCCCGGCCTCCAGCTTACTTTCCATATCCGCAATTAAAATCGCAAAAAGCGTTGGGCTAAGTGGACACACTTGCCTTAACCCCCTATCCATCCAGAATCCCTCCGAAATCCCCTCCCCTCCTCTTACCTTGTCTTTTGTCTCTTCATATATCTCCCTTACCCTTTCAATTAGGCCCCTCTCTACTCCCCTATCCTCCCTCGCCTCCCACAACCTCCCCCTATCCACCGATGGAAACGCGCCTTTGAGATCCACAAAAAACGCGTACACTCTCGCCCCTTTCTTCGCTAATTCTCTATCTACCACGTGCTGCAGCACGTAAATATTGTCGATAGTACTCCTACCCGCCCTAAATCCCGCCTGCGTCTCCGGCAATATTCCTTTCCCCTCAACATCCTTCCGCAGTCTCTCTGCCACCACCATCGCATATACTTTATACGCCGTGTTCATTAGCGTAATCCCTCTATAATTTTCCTGCATATCTCTATCCCCTTTCTTATACAGTGGCACTATTAAGCCTTCTCTCCACCCTCCTGGGAATCCCTCACCCCTCCAAACTTTCTTCACTACCTCCTTCAGCCTCTCCCTAACCTCTTGTGTACTAAACAGCCATGCTTCGTTCTCTACCCCATCCAGCCCTGCTGCTTTTGACCTTTTCAACTTCCTTATCTGCTTCTCTATCTCCTCGTCATTCAACTCCTCAATCTCTGCCTCCCCCGTTCTTCTACTTCCCCCATCCGTCTTCCTTGAATCTGAGCCCTGGAACGATTCTTTAAAAAATTCCCTCCACTCCTCACTCCCTATCTTCTCGCTGACCCCCACCCTGCGCTTCCTAAACCTATTTATTATCTTCCAGACGTCCCCCTCCGTCTTAACATTTGCTAACTCCTCTTCCAGCTCTTTCTCCTTTTCCTGTTCTTTCTTCTTACACATCAATCTAAACCCCTTCCTCGTTTCTACGTACTCCTCCCTTCTCGCATTACCCTCTTTCCACTTCTTGTACTTCCTCTTCACCTTCCTTTTCATCTTTTTACATTCCCTATCCCACCATGGCTTCACCATTCCTTTCTTCTTCTTTCTGAATACCTTCTTTTGCACACACCCTTTCACGTTCTCTTTCAGATCCTCCCACATCTCTTCCACAGACTCCCCTCTAAAGCGTACCTTTCCTAGCCGCTCCTGATACTTCTCTATCGCCTCCCTCGTCCAGGTCACCCTCTCCCCTATCGAGACTTCTTCCCCGCCTTGTCTTCCTCCACCCTCACCTCTTATCCACAGACTTAATGGCTGATGGTCTGATTCCACCCTCCCCTCTACTGCGAATTTTTCCGTCTCCTCCCATCCTTGCATATTCATTACCACGTAGTCTATCACCGATACCCCCACCTTACTTACATACGTGTATTCTCCCTCTTCGTCCCCATTAGCCATACCATTCGCCACTGCCCACCCTCTATGCTCCATCCAGTCCCTTAGAATCTCTCCCTCCTTATTCATTATCCTATCCTTCGAATTCCTTTTGAAGCTCTCCCCTTCCCTGTAAAGGCCCCCTTCCCTTCCCATCCTCGCATTAAAATCCCCACCCAGTATCACCATACCCTCCTCTCTTTCGCCTAGCAATTCTTCCACCCTTTCTTTAATTCTTTCCATCCCATCCTTATTGTACACTGTCACAAACTTACACGGTATCCCTCCTATTTTTACTTCCCTCATTTGCACTCCCTCCCTCTCTTTCTCTCCATGAACTTCTTCCTCTAATCCATCTCTAACCCCCGTTATAATTCCCCCACTAGCCCTTCCTTTTTTCTTCACTCTGACCGCCTCCTGGAGTCTCCACTTGTACCCCCTTGGCAGTTTTGGCTCTATTCTGTCCCATTCCTTTCTTTCTACCCACGTCTCAACCAGTCCCACAACATCAAATTCTTGTACATACCTCCAGAACTCCTCATCCTTCTTCCTTATCCCTGCTACGTTCCAATATAACACCTTCAATCCTCCTCTATCCTGCATTACCCCCACCCCCCTACTGCCTACGAAACAAATTCCCCTGCACCTCCTTCAACACCTCTTTCTCCTCATCCCACACCCACATTTTCTCGTCTATTTTTATTTTTCTATATCCTACCTTCGCCGATCTCCCTTCACTCTTCTCCCTTCTAGCCCTGTCGTTCAGCATTCTCTGCAAATCCCTTTCCTTTCTCGTTAAATCGTGATCGATGAAAACTCTCCTATCCTGTATCCTATTTTTATTTCTCATTACCCCCAACTTTTCTTCCCAGCTCTCCATCTCCACAACCGCCACTTCCTTGTCCTTTCTCCCCTCCAACTTAACTTTCCCTACCCTGCCTTTGACCCACCCTATGCTCTGTAGCAGCGCTTCCACACCCTCTCTTTCTTCCCCGTTCTTTAGCTTCAACCCTTTTACTACAATATTATTCCTCCTGTCTGCCTTCTCTTTTCTCTCCATTCTCAACTCCATTGCCCTTAACCTTTCCCTATCCGCCCTCTCCTCCTTCTCACTCCTACGCTCTCCCACTTTCTCTTCTATCAGATTTTCTACCCTCTCCCAAATACCTTTAATCTCGCTCCCCCCACCTCCGCCTTCCATTTCCGTCCTGCCCTCCATCTTCTCAAGCCTTTTTTCCGTCCTCTCCTTCCACACCCTATTTTCCTCTTCCATCTGCTTTATTTTAATTTCTTTTTCTTTCCTTTCCCTCTCTAACGACCCTACTCTCTCCCTCATCTCTTTCATCTCCTTTTCCCATTTCTCATCTCTAATTCTCAATTCCTCCCTCAGCCCCCTGATCTCGCTTATCAGTATACCGAGAGCCTCCTTCTCCACATTTTCCCCCATTTTTTGGGGGGGTGTCCTACTGGTTCTCCCGCTTTTTTTAAACGGACTCTCTACCACGCTTTTGTCCGGACTCTCTTGGCTGTCTCTTTTCCTTTTCAAGAGATCCTCCCCGTCACTTACGCTCGATGTTCTCTCCCTCACCTTCTCTCTTCCTTCGTTCCCACTGTCCCGCTTTCTCCCACTCCCTGACGCGCTACTAGACACTGAGCCACGCTCTGTTGGCTGTCGTGGCACGTGGAAAATTTTCTCCCCGTCACCGTCACTACCAGTACTCTCACTACCAACCTCCCGCTTTGCCGCCGGTAACTGGGACCTCTCCATGCAGTACCCTCTGCTACCGCCAGATGTCTCTGCAGAATGCTGTCTATTGCCGCCAAATTTTTCTTTATTTCCCTTTTTTTTTTTTTTTTTTTTTTTTTTTTTTCTATTCCTCACAGCCCTTGCAGACACCCCTTTACCTCACTTAACATCCCCCCAAATTTTCGAGCTCCACCCTTGACCCTCGCAGGCCCAAGACTCCTGACCACAAATTCCCCCGATTCCGTGCTAACCTAACCTCACTTTCCCAATTTGCTATATCCCGCCTCACACCCACTCTCAATATTACTTTTTATCTCCCCAATTCACCCCACACAACCCTACTCACCTCCTCCGCTTCCACCCTTACACTCCACTCACACCTACCACACAAATTCCGTAAATCCTCTCACCACCTGACACTAACCACGTTCTCACTTCCGCCACCAACATGCAAGTCCTCTTAAAAACTAATAGCCATCCATCTTATCTCTAAGACCGCACGCTCCCAGATAACAATTGTGCGACGCAGATCACCCGCAGATTGTGATTGTCAGGTTCTGCGTGCAATAACGCACTCATCTCGCCGGCATGGACTGTCGAGCACACATCTGCGAGCGCTATGAGTCGCATTTGGCCAACACACTCTGCATCACACAATACCGTGAGAATGTGACGCAGAGTCTGCCGTCACTATGAGGGCAGAATTCTTTCTAATAACATTTAATTTTCCTATAGTTATTACTTATAAAATGAAATGTTATAAGAAAGTTATATAAACCATTTTCAAAACAATATAGAATTTTTTCTTAATTTTGTGGATTTTTGGAAATATTAAAAAATTTTGGGAATTTTTTGAAACTTTTGAAAACTTTTCAGTTTCGTTCATTTTCCGGAAATGTACAAAAATATAAAGTATCCAAAAATTTACTTTATTTCGAAAAATTTCCAAAATTACGATCAAATTTTTGTTATTTTCAAGTGATATCTCGCATTTTCTTTGTCGGTACCGGTATTTATACACAACCTTGTTAAAAAAATTATTTATCTCCTCCATGTTTCCAGGCCATCCTGAATGTATTGAATATTATAAAAATATATTAATGAAGTTCGTCAAATCAGCATCAATATTACAAAAAATTCATTAGTCTACTCAAATGAAGATTTCTTTAATAATAATAGTTTTTTAAAATTCGCGGGAACCATTTCTCGAGGAATGCGCGCGCATGCCGGCGAATGTCCAGTTTGCGAATTTCATTGAGCTCGCGAGTGAGTCGCCTTGTTTTCGCACTTATTTGCATCATTTTGTGCTGCATGGTTAGATAACATGGATTGAAAGTCAAGGTAACTATTTTCCTTTGTTACATACAGGTCGCATGGCGTGAAAATCCAACACAATATACAAACGCGTGAAATCGTCCAATTTCTTAATAATTATAAAATCGGGTTATGTTTTGTGCCGTAATCTTTTTTCCAACTTCCATTACATCGAAAGATTTCACTATTTCCAAAAAATCTTAGAATTGCTGTTTTTTCCCTTGGAATCGTAATTTAAGACGTATGGTTCGTCGGTACATTTGCACTCATGCGTGCACACGTACCGGCGAGCTAACATGATATTCATGATATTCCTTTTTGTTCTCATTTTAAGTGCATTTTAAGTGCGAATTGAAATTTCGCATTTTTGATCATTGACGATTCTCGCAAATTGTATATAAAAATATTTTTTATATATTTAAATTAAATGTTTATGAAATATATTACTGGCTTTTCATTTTACGTTTATATAAGTTGCATGTATTTTAATATTTTATATTTGTCGCAGATATGCGTCGGATCTGGAAGCGATATGCGTAGCAGATAATGCTAGACATATGCCAGGCAATTGATGACGCATATGTCTCATCAGGTGAGAGCACAATCTGCGCGTCGATCCGCAGATCTGCGTGCACATGCGCCATCAGTGTGCTAACAGAATATTATCTGGGCTCTTATCGCCTTGCCTTCCTCACTTCGCCTCGCTCGCATGTCCTTACTTTCTCGCATTGCCTCGCATTACCAAACTCTGCTTGAGCGGCTAATACCTAATACCTATCTACTAGTTGCAATATTTACAGATTACTTATAACTAATTCCTCTCCTATTTACAATCTTTCCTTCTCCATTTCACTTCCTCCTTCCTTCTCTTCTTCTCCATCTTACCCAACACTCCCTCCACCCATTCCACTGCCCTTTTGTCCCTCCTTTCATGCATCAATACCTCCACTCTTGCATTCTCCTTCCCACACAGTTCACACATCCTCTTCTCTCTAGAGAGCCAGAACCTATTAAAATTCTCCATGCACCCACATCTTATGCTCGCTATAAGCTCGTGACTTCCTTTCTCTCCTTTCTCACACAAATAATGCGCTCTTGCCCTTGGCATGATGCACACATAGTTCCCGTTGAACTTTGACACTCTTATTCTCTCTTCCCTTGCTGTCTTCTCTCTCTCTCCATGCCGTTTTTCTTAGCCAACACATATACCTTTCTTCCTTCCTCGTGCATCCTTTTCACTTTATCCATCTGCAGTCCATTCGTTCTAAAATACCTTTCCCTTTCAACCTCCATCTTCCTACCCCCTCCCCTGTTCTTCTTCTCCCTCCAACACTCCTTGACCAGCTTACATCCCCCCTCTTCCAAAAATTTCTCTCCATGTTTACACACCCGACTCCCCTCTAGAATCCCTACACTCATTCTCCTCGTCACCCTCCTGACGATAAAATTAGGCGTGTTCCTTGCCAACCCCAGTGTCTACTTTATATACCTGTCATGTGCCCTATTTACATTTTACACTTCCCTTCCACCCCCTCCCCACACACACACTTCTACTCCATACAATAACACACTCATCACTAGTGAGTCTGCCAATTTCATTCTCCCTCCAAAATCATCTGCGAATAACTTCTTTCCCAACCTGCACTCCTGCCTCATCACCACATTTGCCCTCCTCACTCTCTCTTTTATGTGCCCGGTAAGAAGGGTTGCATAAAAAAGTATTGGAAAATTTTCAGCATCCAATGGTGACTGTACAATTATTGAATACTTTTAAATCCTGTTTTTGTCCACACGTTATGAATCTCCTCAGCGAAATAGGTTATGTCTTGAATGAATCCTTCTCTGTACCCAGCGGCGACAATATTTTTGTGAATACTTTTTAATGCTGTCAAGCGGGTCACGTATCTGAGATATCTAATACCCTTTAGTTCCCGGACATCTCAGTTTCTATTTCATCAGAATGAATTCTTTCAAATGAAAATAGTAGTTACATTTCGTAAATCGATCCTAATCCTTTGAATGAAATTATTTTTACATTCTCATTCTAATGAGAAGGTATTGGTTTTATGTAAAATTTGACTTGGTCGGTTTTCATCAAATCTCCACGTTTTGAGACCCCCTGAGCCAGAAAAAAAGGTTTTTACCAAGGTGTCTGTCTGTCTGTCTGTGTGTAGGCACGATAACTTTCGAAAAAATAATCAGATTGGGTTGTGCTTTGGCACACTTTTTTAGGGCCTAAAAAGAAAGAACAAGTTCGTTAACCAGCTATTTCGGATGAAAATTCAAAAAGTGAGCACATTTTGAAAATTTTTGAGAACACTTTTTTTGAAGATTTGGAAATTGTATGGACGGTTGTCAGCAGTAAGCAAAAAGAGCAAAAAAATATCCTAATGACTTTTTCAAATAAAAAAAAAATTACCAGAGTTATAGCATTTTCAAAATTCCAAAAAACAAACGAAAATGAACATTTTAAGCCGAAAAACGCACGTTATGAAAAAAAGTCAAGAGAAGAAAAACGTTGATTTTTGAACACCTTACAATATTTTCATAATAACTTTTTGAATTTTTCAAAAAAATAAAAAATTTAAATTCTGATCGCACAACAAAATAATGAGAAATCAAAAATTCCATTTTGCTGTGAAACTATGCAAGATACGACAAAAGATGACTGGACCAACATTATGCACCTAAAAAAGATCTACAAATTTGTTATTATTCACTTTTTGATATGACGCGTAGTTTTTGTTTTATTCATAAAAAACAGCATTGAAAATAGAAAAAATAAATTTTTAGACGAATAACACAAGCTACGAAAAACATGACGAAGACAACATTTGTTCATTCAAAGAAGAGTTACAAATTTTTTATCCATCATGTTTCGATAGGACGCGTAGTTTTTATTTTATTCGTGAAAATAACATTGACAGTAAAAGAAATCAAATTTTTGGAAAACTTTGGAAAAATCCATTTTCGTTGTAAGAATATATTCAAAATGAAAAAAATAACTTTTTTGAAAAACGGAAAATCTAAAATAACATTTTAACTAATAAAATTTGTCGCTTAATTTATATAATTATTCTTGATTTGAAATCAAATAGAAATCGCGAAGCGCGACGCCCAAATCGCGCGCTGTAAGTGCACTCAAACTTTTTTGTTTCTATTATACGGTGCACAGAACCGAGCGTGGAACGCAAGGTTCAAATGAATTTGAAATCAAATATCGAGCGCGAAGCGCGAGTATCTGGATGAGAATGTGTTCCTTAAGGTCGATAGAACCTTGAGTAAATAAATTTCCTTTTCAGTCTAAAATAAAAACAAATTTAACAATCACTTCATATGTAGAGGTTTTGATAATTTTCTAATATTTAGAAATAAACTTTTTCTTTCATCGAAGTCGAACACGAAGTTCAAAGATCTAGAGGAATCGAGCGTAAAGCGCGATGTGAATACGCCCGAGCGCGTAGCGCGAGGCGAATACATAATCGAGCGCGAAGCGCGAGATAAATATATGATCGAGCGCGAAGCGCGAGATCCAACAGTCGCGCGCCCTAGGCGCGCTCAAACTTGCGAGCGAAGCGAGCCGCGCGCCAAGCGCGCGATGAGAATGTTTTTGTCATTAACTTGAATACTTTTAAATATATTTTAGAAAATTTTAGGTTCATGGCACAATTTTCACACTGTTTACGGATTTAAAAAAAACAAGAGATACGCTCATCAAGAGCGTGTAACTTCAGATATACGGTCCGCAGAACAAGCACGATCAATAACAAAATAAATCGAAGTCAAACGAAGTGAAAATGAAAGTGACGAGTGTTGACAGTATTGATATGAGTGAAGCGGCATCATCGCACTATGCACTTAAGTCCCAAACTCGGGGCACCGGGGGATTGTGTTCCTAGAATATTAATTCTTTATTGTAAGTAAGAATTTTTATAAAATTATATATTTAACCCTTAGTGCCCGACAAGTTTACCATAGACACTTAACAAATTTTGTGGTTAGGCTCGTCTAAAAAAGTTCTGCTAAAAACGCCTCTTGTCCACTTGCGATATCTTTGATCGTTTACGAGAAAAATTCAAAAATTACATTTTTAGGAAAAAAGAATTCTCCCGGACTAAAAAATGTTTTAGCCCGCATAAGGCTAATACAGGGTGTCTAGCGACCTTGAAAACATTGAAAACCTGGAATTCTCCTTGATTTTTTTTAAAAATAGAACCTCGAATATTAATTATTACGTTTTTTTGCTCTTAAAACAGTAATTTTATTGAAATGCGAAGAGTAATTTAGGTCTTTTAGCCTATTATGAAAGAAATATCTCGTTTGGAAAAAATATTGCTACTGAAAAGTTTTTTATTCATCAAGATATAATTTATCTTTTGTTTAATAAGAATAAATAAAGAGATTTCAAGGAAATTTTTGTAGACTGTACCAATTATTTTATAGATTGCAAAGAACAGACTTTATTATTGTGAATAATTCTATAAGTTTTTAATTTCTTCTCCCTCAATATAGAATATTGAAGTATAAATTTTGTTGTGGTGTTCAACTTAGAAATTATAAAAACTATTAGTTGAAATTTTCGATGTTAATTCAGTTTCAGAATTAGAATAAGCCATGGCCATACAACGGATTTTTTTATGGGTTGACCACTCGGTTTTTGAGTGTAGACCAGATTTCAAAACGTTACAAAATATTTCTAAAGATTTTAAAATATTTCAAACATTTCAAAATATTTTAAATATTTTCAACATTTCCCAAAGATTTCGCGGATGTTCATTCATAAACTTTTTAAAACTTTAAAGATATAAAGGATTTCAAAGATTTGAAAAATGGTACAGTACACCAGATTTTCAAATTTTTTTTAAAAATTTGAAGCGATTTCAGGAGGTTTCAAGACATTTTAGAACATTTCAAAAAAATTTAAATAATTCAATGGTTTCAACGAGTACAAAAGATTATTAAAAAAAATTCAATTTTCAATTTTGAAGGTTTGAAATTTAAGTAAGCTTGTCATTGGGACATTCTATTTTATTTTGCAGTAGTAGGTTGCTGCATGATTTTAAAAAATTTTTCTACTTACAGGGATCACAGTTCCCTATTCCTCCTTTTTCCATTTTTTCCTGAAAATCCCCTATAATCTCTATATTTGAGAATTTGGGCCATTTTTCCCCTGTTTTTTGAAGCTACGAGTAATTTTTCGAACAGAAACCTGTGACTTTAAAGAAGCGCACCACAATCTTGAAATTTGATTCAAGTGAACAAAAATGTCAAACTAAAGAGTTTATAAATTGAAGAAAGAAACTTGGAATCCATGAAATAATTACTTAAAAGGCTCCAATTGAAGAAAAAAAAATTGAAGCTCTTTAATTATTTTAAATAATGTAGAAACTATTAAATTTACGCTATTGAATTTGTAAGGTTCCGCAACTTTAAAAAATAATAAATGTAGAGGAACTTCAATTTAAAACTGTTCAAACTTAGTGACCTTTATGAAATAATTCTCTAAACTCGCAATTTCTGAAAGATTCAAAAGCTTTTAAATTTAGAAGCCGTTAAATTTAAAAAGTTTCACATTTGAATGCATTTTACTAATAATAATGAAGGATATCTTAAATAATATTAAAATGTATTCTCTTTTTTTTCACATTTTTCAGCAAAAAAGTTTCTGTCATACTGTGATATCGCGATCTTCAAATTTGATTTGATTTTTTGATTCTCGGTCCATATTTGATATAAAGAATCCAACGATACATTCGTTTTCCAAATAAAAAAATACGAAAATGTGAAGAAACCAATTTTCCCTTTTTTGGAAGAAAAATTCACCTATTTTCCCTACAATTGAACTGCTGGACCACTTTGATGCCTGTACTTAACTATCATTATTATCAGTTTCTGCAAAGGCAGAAAAAAGGTCACATTTATGTGCATTATAGCATTAAGAAAAACTCAAATGAATGAAATCAGACGTATTCAACAGCCTGTAAACTTTGATAGAACATTCACTTTGATATGAAATAAACTTTCAAACTTCTTTCCAGGACCTCCGAAGACTAGAAGACGCGTATTAGGTGCAGAAGTTAATGCTGCAGCTGAGCCAAGAATTTCGGAGGAAGAGGAGGATGCAGCACCTGAGCTACTTCCCACTAATCTTGAATATGAAGAAGAAGATGGCGAACCGCCCGTTTCTTATTTAAGGGGACCAGATGAAGAAGAGGATGAACCTTCTTTTTCCAATTCAAGGGAATCAGACGAAGAGCATTTGCAGTAGAATGATGTAGGCAACGAAAATGTAGGTGGACCGATTTTTCTTATTGATGTGGATGAGAATCTGACAGCGTCCACAACGGAAACTCGAATTACGATAGAAACTGACCCGCTTACTGCAGCAGCATTGTCTAATGTAGACAGTGATGATAGTTTCTAATTTATTCAAAAGTAATTTTATTGCAATGATTGTACTTAGGGAGTTTCTATGTTCAAAAGTAATGTTATTACGATGAGTATGTACTTAGGGAGCGTCCATAAACCACGTGGACAGTTTTGTTATTATTTATTGTTGTCTTAATATTTTTTTATTCATGGCAATTTTATTTTCGCCTTAATTTGAACAATACAACAACTGTCCACGTAGTTTATGGGCGCTCCCTTAGTAAATGCACAATGTTAAACTTGATGTAAGATGGGATGGTAGTTTAGGTAAAATGTGCCAAAGCAATGTTTACTGTGATAATTTTACTTAGGAAGTCTACGATTTTAAAAGTGTCGTGCAAATGGAGTTGGCAAAATGTACCAAAGAACTGTTCATTACGATAATGTTACTTAGTAAGTTGTAGTAATATGTTAAAAGTATTTTGCTAGCAAATGGTTAGACTGTCTAGTATATAAACCTCGTTTAACTACGTTAAAGTTGTTAACACTTTTATTTATGTTCTACCACTTTATATTTTTAAGATAAATTTTCGTATTCTACAATTTAACTTTTACAATAACTCTACAAAACATTAGGAATTCAAGGAAAAACGTGTCACAGAGTTGATTTTTCTTAGTAAAAACAGCAAAGTTTGGAAAAATTATGTTACACTTTAATACAACTGAGAAAAATCTTCTCTGTGGTTCTACGAGGTTTTTGTTCCATCACTTATATTTCTATCTGGTTCAACGAGGCCTTTCGGATAGGGGTCTTACTTTATTCAAAATGATTTGTATAACTGATTTCTGCAGCATTCAATAAGTTATAAACTTTGTTCATGTTACATTCCAAGGCATTGGACTGAAAAAATTTAATTCCTCTGGAATTTGAAATAAAAATCTGTCTACGGTATTCACAGTTGTTTTTTAATTACCGAAACTTGTTAAAAATAGTAATTAATCAATTTCACGAAAGGTATAAATCTATGATTTTTAATGCTGCGATGCGCATTTCTATTTTTTAATCGAATACCCTTTTATACTTTCCGCAAAATTTTCAGTTCTGAATTCCTATTATTACTTAGCCTAACACATTTTCAAGTAGCATTAAAAGAGATTTCAAGCTCGTCATTTCTGGCCGTTCTTTAAGGAATACAAAGCGGACGACAAAAAAGGTATTTGTAGGGATTGATGCTTTCCAATACTTTTTTATGCAAGCCTTCTTACCGGGTGACCATCCACTCTCCCATTCCTCCGAAACACGAAGCCTAGGTATACTAACTCTTTTACCTCCTGCACCTCCTTTCCCTTCCACTTCCAATCCCCTTCCTTAACCCTTCCCCCTCCTCTACTGACCACCATAACCTTGGACTTTTCAGCATTCAGCTCTAGCCCCTTCTTCTCCAGGTATCTTCTCAACCTCTTCAACATCTCATTTAAGGCCTCCTCGCTACTTGCCAGCAACACTATGTGATCTGCATACGCTAGTGACCAAATTCTAACCCCTCCTATCCTGACTCCTCCTACCACTCCGGCCTCCAGCTTACTTTCTATATCCCCAATTAAAATCGCAAAAAGCGTTGGGCTAAGCGCACACCCTTGCCTTAACCCCCTATCCATCCTGTGCTGTTTTTTATATGCATTATATGCATTTGTAGATAAAATGCATAAGTAAATATGAAGTACAAATTCCACACTGTTAGAATAATCTATATGAGATTTAATATACATGTGTGTGAAGCAAATATGCACTACCGCTATTGAAATGTAACATAAATTGGCGTAGTGAATTTAATATACAAGTGTATTAAATTTAATATACAGGTCGGTATAGCAGTGTACACGAAAACTCAAAGTGCTCTCATTTCTTTAAATCTTGTTAAATATTCGCAACTGAATTAATAATCTAGAATCCGTCGAATGAATTGTTATTTATAATGAAAGTGCGACGTACGGGTGGAACTTTTTCCAAAATCCAGTCTAAATAGTAGAAATTTAATGCTAGTACAGTTGATTGTAGGTTAGGTCTGTTATTTGTTTGTTCAATAGATCTGTTCGACTTAAAATCCAGTCATATTTATGGTTAACTGGAAGAAGGTATCATGTTTTATTATTTAGAGTCGAAAATTCATGTTCAACTTATTTTGAATTTGTGTAAAATAGAATTATCTGATTTTTCTTGTAAGTGATTAACATCTCTCTAAATATGAATTAGTGAAAATTTCACTAATTGAATTAGTGAATGTATGGTTCACTAACCAAATAGTAATATTTTGATGTTTTACATTTGAAATAGTAAATATTTTACTAATAAATTAGTAAAAGTTTTACTAATCTCAATTAGTAAACATGATTCACTATTATTTAGTAGCTTCGCTTCACTAATTCATTAGTAACTTAGCGCGCTCACTAACGAATTAGTGAACTGCAACGATTTTGACCAATCTGAAGTCATATCCTCATATGACATTGCGTGCCACTTGATACCACGCTATTTGAGGTTCGCATTGTTTTAATCCTTAAAGTACAGTTCAATTTTAAAAATCATTAATTTAATTGATATTCACAGTTGATCAACCAAAAATGGTTTTTTATCCAAAACCATCAATTTCAAACGCTTCTAATTTCTAATTGCTTAAGTATGTAAAAGTTCATTTAAAAATTCTTCAAATTAAAATGTACGCTTGAAAATTAAAATCTGAAATGGAACATTTTTAAAGTGGAAGATTTTCGAATTACGCATTCTAACCTGAATGATATCATAATTGTAAAATATAACAATTCATCTAATTATTTAAGAAGGGTTAAAATACAGGTAGGAAAGACAATTTTTAAATTTGTAAAATTCCTGGTCAAAAAATAAATGCACTGTTATTTCCCGGTTTTTCCCGGTCTCATAAGATTCCCGGTCCAGCGGCCACCCTGAAATTATCATATTATTTTTCTATTTAACTATGGCCAGTAGACAAAAAGGAATTCAAGATCAAATTATTTATTTATTATCACCAACAGCCATACCACACTGAAAAAACCAGTTCTCGTTAGATCAATGAAGTTAAGCAGTATTGGGCGCGGTTAGTACTTGGATGGGTGACCATTCGGGAATACTACTGGGTGTTGTTGGCTCGTCGTGGGTGTGGTGAGCCCACACTTGTAGTTACTTATTTCAAGAAACTATCCACTTAGAAACACTACCCGAATCGGGTAGTGTCACGCCTACCCCGAAAGGGAAATGGCTTAATGGTATACATACATACCTGGCCAAAAACACAACATCATTGAATATTAATGTCCTTTTTTGTTTCAAATATTCTGTTTTATTGCCAATAAAACTTACATGAATTTATTACAGTGCATATTCTTTGTATTTTAGCATTTTTTATAATCTCCTTTCAATTTATATTTATTTTGAGAAAATTAATTTTTTCACTGAACAATTAGTGGATTTTTACTATATAATTGGTGACTTTTCACTCTTCAATTAGTACACACTGCAATGGCAGGGATTACTAATTGCTTAGTGGAATTTCACTAATTTCACAAGTGGACAATTTCCACTAATCAAATTAGTATTTTTCTACTAATCGTGAGTGGCCGACTTCTCTCTAATTGAATTAGTGAAATTTCACTAATTCAGATTTAGAGAGATGAATGTATATGAAATTTAATATACAAGCTCTTAATGGCGATTAACAATCATCCTCATTAACAATGATCCTCAGGATCGTACAGGCCGAATATTTTTTCCATTTTAGAACACGAAAACGTGACTTAAATGAACACATTCTTTAGCCAAATTCTTTCCTAAATCGTTATTATAAAATTTATCTAGATCATTAGCCTTTTCCTTAATTCATTATCCGAGAGTTCTTATAACTGATCTATAAAGCGAAAATGACGTGAAAAATGTGTTCACTTTCATGTCTTCTCTAGGAATAAATACAGTATCATTATTATTATATTCATCAAACAATATTTTTTTCTCACTCTTCGATTTTTTTCTAGATATTCCGCGCACTGGGTCAATCTTTCACGTTTCTATTCATAAAAGTTAAATTTATCATGCAGACTTGCAGCGTACAGAGCTAAAGAATCATATTGATTAATTACATCACATAGTTCAGTGGTAGTACTCTGTACAAAATTATTAGTTGCATCAATGCGTTCTAAAACATAATTCAAAAATACCGTAGGAATACCGTATTCGATTTGGCAAAATTGCAGCTATAAACCGAGAGTTTTTGACCTTACATCTGGTTTTTCTAATGGATCATGCGCTATTTCTAACACGGTTTCCACGATATAATGGTGACCTAGATGACCACCGAGTTCCCGAAATGCGTCTTGTTACAAATCTAACTCAATTTTTCTCAAGTTTCTCTATTAACACGTTCCACCTACGACTAGAAACGCTAAAAAATATATACACATGTTCAACAAACATACAAAAGCTTGCGGCATTTAAACAGCAGTCAGCAGCTGTAATCAATACAAGATTTAGCTAGTGATCTGCGCAAGGAACATAATCAACTAAAAATTGTGCTCTTTAATATTTGCTAGTTATCCCTCACATTCTTCTTACATGTTTGGGTTGTTGTCATATGACTGACCACGACAATTCCTGATGTCAAGATCTAAAGCATAAAGAATTATGAGAATCGCGCATTCTAACTCATTAGTGGTATGATTCTTGGTTTGAAAAAACTTAATACACCTTCCAATGTATTTTCATGTCCATGTTCATAATCCCCGCATCGAAATACATCAGTATACAAGGTTTCGGAACTTCACACCCGGGAGGAAAAAAACTGCCGGCAACGAGCAAGCTTGCCCGCGCCGGCAAGGTTGTTCTTTGCCGGAGCCGTCAGGCTAGCCACTACGTATATAATTTCCACCCAATAACTTTTAATTTTGATACTCCAACCCCATTGTATTGTACCCGAAAAATGCAAAAAAAATGTAAAAAATCAGTTTTATCTAAAATTCACGCTAAAAACTGTACTTTTTCTAACTTAATTATTTATATTCGATAAATCACAAGTTTCGATGTATTTTTTAACAAAAATTCCATTTTTTCTTGGATGTAAATCATAAAAATTTATTATTTTCCGGGATAAATGCACAGAAAAAACTGAGGGTTCGGTGATGTTGCGGCTCAAGTAAAAGTTGGTATCATTTAGAATTGAGACTTCAATCCTTTTTAGTTCGTTGATATCCGATAGATGGCTATTCATATATTCAACTGCGCATGTGTCGAAAAGCGTGGTCCTATTGATGACGCCTCTCTTCGTGAGGATATTTTGGAGGAGTCCGACCACTGGACCATCGATCGTTCAGTTTATTTTGCTGCGAGAGCATTGGCTGATTCAAATTGAAGGCTAAAACCGCCGATAGATCAAAAAACCAGAAAAAGCTTGCATCAACTGAACAAGAAGATTGGATGGGCAAGACAGAATGCGTCCCACTTTCAGTGTGAGATTGACTACATAACATCTGGTAGATTGTTCACGGAAGGGGTTCGAAAGTTCGCCCAAGAACTGAAAATCTTCTATGACACACTGAGCAAGCCAAAGCTGCTGACAATCAAGCAGCATATTGCTGACAAAATACGGGTGTTATCTGACGCAAGGAGGAGAATTCAGAGCAGGAGGGAATGGATCAGGGAGAATCAACAGTTTCTCGCTGACCCATCGCGCCTCTTCAGTGATCACCCTGTTTCTGTCAAAAATCCACCCAAGCCCAACGAGGTAGAGACTTTTTGGAGAGAGGTATACAAGAACCTGAAAACACTGGAGTTAAAAGATGATACTGATAATATCATCCGCTTCAAGAACCGCTACCGGAACAGATTGCATCGAGAACGTCTGGTGGAAGAAGTTTACATTTTACATACCAACATTTGGCCTGCATATTCACCTCATATTTTAAGTCGGAAACGCCCATTTCGCAGTGGCTGTTGTTAGGACGCTCTATACTCCTACCAAAAAAAGGCAACTTGTCCAAACCACAGAATAACAGGCCAATAACTTGTTTGAACACACTGTATAAGATCTTTGCAGCTGTCCTCAACAACATGATTTTTCGAAGAATTGAGCCTGTGTCGCGAGATATGTACGAACAACTTGGCTCGAAAATACGTGAAGCAGGCTGTCGAGAGAACCTGGTAACTGACACGTGCGTCTGTAAAGACGTTGCAGGCCATCCGCATTTCCTGCCAATAGCCTGGATTGACTACTTAAAGGCTTTTTAATTCCACCTTTCACAGACTTATCATCTGTCTGTTGGAAAGCTTAAAGGTGCATCCACACATAGTGAGATGCATAGAGATTGTTGCCCCTTTGGAAAATTAGATTTACTATCTCATCTGGAAATTATCGAGCCACAACGAACATCGTCACCTTCCAGAGGGGCGTCCTTCATGGCGATACCACGAAAAACACCCACTTTGAGAGATGACGCTGTTCGTTGTCACACAATTTTTCTAGATGATATAGTAAATCTAGTTTTCCAAAGGAAATCGGAAGCTTTTCGGTAGTAAATCCAGGTCATTGACAGGACGCGATGTTGGACTGCTGCGTCTTTGCAGACGCATATGTCAATAAGCGTGTTTTCACGGCTGCCCACTGCACCTTTTTTCGAGCCACGTTGTTCGTACATCTCTCTCCAAACAGGCTGAATTCTTCTGACAATCCTGTCATTTAGGTTAGCTGGAAACATCTTATACAGCGTGTTCAAACAAGTTATTGGCCTGTCATTCTCTGAGTTGGACAAGTCGCCTGTTTTCCATCGAAGTATGTTGCGTCCTAATACCAGCCACTGCAGAGTGGGCGTTTCCGACTTTAAATATGAGGTGAATATGTGGGCCAGATGTTGCTGTGTAGAAGTAAACTTCTTCCACCAAAAGTTCTTGGTACCATCTTGTCCTGCAGCGGAAAACTACTTTGTGCCCCTAAGTGCTTTTTTTACCACTTCGGCAGTGATCAATGGACGTTCCTCCTCAGATGATATGAGGTTGTCGCTAAACTCCTTGATGCGGATGCTATTATCAGTATCTTCTCTCAAATCCAGAGTTTTCGGGATCTTATGTATCTCTCTCTAAATAATCTCTACATCGCTGGGCTTGGGTAGATTTTTGACAGAAACAGGAAGATCGCCGAGGAGGCGTGATGGGTCAGCGAGCAACTGTTGAATCTCCTGGACCCATCTTTCCCTCTTCCGTATTCTCCTCCTTGCGTCAGATAACACCCGTATTTTGTCAACAACATGCTGTCTGATTGTCAGCAGCTTTGAATTGTTCAGTGTTTAACAGTAGATCCTCAGTCTTGGGCAAAATTTCGATACCTTTCTGTAAACGGTCTACCAGATGTTATGTAGTAAATCATACGCTGCACGCGAGATGCATTTTGTCTTGCCCATTCACTCTTCCTGTTCAGTTGTCGCCAACGTCTTTTGGTTTTTTGATCCATCGTCGGCGTCATTCTTATAAATGACAGTTGCTTCCAGTGAGACCCTGCGGTTGCTTTTTAACCTGTTTATTCTCATTATATATATATATATATATATTTCATTATGTCTTATATGTATAACACTATGTCATCAAATTTTCAAAAGCTGTAAACCGTAGATAAATTAAATTAGACTATAACTCTGCAGTATAATCAAGTATCATTGTACACGTAATAATATTTTATTTGAATTGAATTGAATGATAATTGCTTTCGTTTTTAGTTTTTTCAAAAAATAATGTGGTTACAGCATCATCATCTAGGATTCGATAAAAGAAAATAAATCGTCTTTCATTTCATAGTTATTTTTGGTAATTATTTCATCAATGAAAGCAGTAACTTTTACGAAAGAACCATCCGTTTGAAGTGTCTTTTTTAAATCTTTAACGCTAGGAAGGTAACCTCCACTACCACCAGGCACGGTTCTATTTCTACCACCTACCACTTACTACCCTTGAACTCATGCCTACACTACCCGCCCGACTTTCAGTGGTTTCCCTTAGGGTTGGTAAATCGCAGTGAAAAGTCGACTTTCGACTTTTCGATCGACTTCTTACGCGTCGACTTTCAAAGTCGATTAATCGATGAAAAAAGTCGACTTTTTCGACTTTTTTCGACTTTTCCGCTAGAACATAAATTTACTTTACTTTAAATAACTTACATTAAACTTAATTTGCTTAAAATTACTTTAACTAACTTCACATTATTTAGCCTGCTGTAAATTGAAGAAAAAAGGAAATAAATAGAGACATTTATTAAATATTCAGAAAGAAATATAATATTTAAAACTTTGGATACATTTCGTCAATTCATTTTTCAAAAATTTAATTGCCACCTTGCAGACATGTGGGTATTCCCCCTTCATAAAATTCCAGACGGCCAAAGGATTCGGATTGTCTTTTCGACTCACCGTTGGCCTGTTCAAATACTGCCGTAATTCTAGTAAGTCATTTCACACTCAGACAAGAGCGACCAATGAGAAGTCGGTGCGGGATAACGTAAAACAGTGAATGGTGTTGATTTCATTTCAGTACATTCGATGCACTTGTCGAATAGTTCTTTTCAATAGTCTCAAAGTTAAAATAAAGTACTCTCCTTTGATGAGATTACCCGCTACATCTGAGGACATTTCAGGATCAATTTTTCAGACTGAATTAACAATCCAATTTCTCACTTGATTCATATCGGCCCTTCTTAGGGCCCACAATAATTCTTTTACGAGGAATACTTTTAAATAATTGACATGTATAAATTACAATTTTTTTTTATTGAATATCAACAAGTATTTAGGTTCTATGTTGCAGCAGAATTTACTTATTTTGCAATATATTTTATTCACAACTACGTATTAGTATTATGAACAAATGAAGGGTTTTGATTGACATATAGAGGGCAAACTCGATAATTCGAAGTGCTTTTGGGCAGTAAAAAACTTTGAGTTATCGAAAATAAAAGTATTCATACTATAAGCGTATGTAATACGTTTATACGTTTGAGAGAAGCAACAGCTGCAAAATTGGATCATGGCTGCAAACATATTTTGGACTTGGCGCGCGGCGGTAAGCAAAAGTCGTCGTAAAGGCTCTTTTACACCTTCCGTCAATCGGTCGTCGACCGACCAACATAACGAAATATCCATTCACACCTTCGGAAAATTCAATGAAAGTTAGTAACATTTTAGTAATCTTTCAGTGAGTTTCAGAAGGTAACTAAAATATTACTACATTTAACTAAATTTACCGAAGGTGTGAATGGATATTCCGATATATTGGTTGGTCGACGACCGATTGACGGAAGGTGTAAAAGAGCCTTAAGAAGTCGAAAAGTCGAACGAACAAAGTCGACTTCGAGTCGACTTCAATAGCACAAAGTCGAGTGTAAAAATTCGACTTTGGTCCCTGAAAGTCGACTTTCGAGTAAAGTCGAAGTCGACTTTACCGACCCTAGTTTCCCTCCCAACTCCCAACCAGCGCCATGCGTCCCGTCGCCTCGCTTTCAAGACGACGGTTTCTCCCACCCTCTCATTTTTATATCCACACTAGCGGACCCGACAGACGTTGTCCTGTACTAACAGAAGAATTATATATATATATATATATATATATATATAAAGATTTGCAGTGGACGGCATTGTGAATCTAAACCATTCTCGAATTCACTGGAACACACACACAAAATTTCATCAACATCGGTCCAGCCGTTTAGGAGGAGTTCTGTCACATACACGCGAACAGAAGAATTATATATATAAAGATTTCCAGTGGACTGAATTGTGAATCTAAATCATTCTCGAATCCACTGGAAGACACAAAAAATTTCATCAAAATCGGTCTGGCCGTTTAGGAGGAGTTCAGTCACATACACACGAACAGAAGAATTATACATATAAAGATGCAAGATGCATGAAACATTTTCCAGTTGAATTAATTGTGAACCTAAACCATTCTCGAATCCACTGGAACACACACACACAAAATGTCATCAAAATCGGTTCAGCCGTTTAGGAGAAGTTCAGTCACATACACACGAACAGAAGAATTATATATATAAAGATGTATACAAAATTTTCCAGTGGACAGAATTGTGAATCTAAACCATTCTCGAATCCACTGGAACTCACACACAAAATTTCATGAAAATCGGTCAGGCTGTTTAGGAGGAATTCAGTCACATACATTGTGAGAGATCTCGCAAATTAAAGGGATGGGAAGGATTTGGAGCGTCGAGAAGCTAGGTGAAGTCAATTAGGAGGCGATTTACATGTTGAACACAGGGTTTATTAAACAGACTTACAAAGGGTGGTGGGTCCTGCTGGCCCACAAGCGATGTGAAGTCTCGAAGGCTTAACCCGAGAGCAGGTGGTGAGGCTGGAGGCAGCGTCGGTGGCGGTGTTGGGAGCAGCGTCGGTGTCGGTGTTAGCGTCTGGAAGGTATCTTGGCGTCGTGTTGACTGTGATGAGGGATGCGATAAACTCTGAACTGGACTAAGGTGCCGAGAGAACGAGACTGACTCTCCAGGGTCAGGATTTGGGTATTAGAACCAGGAAGTGATACTTTCCCCACTCCTGGTCCTAGACGCACAGGGTCGTACGGTTGTGGGGTTCTTGTAACTTTGTTACAACCTCCCCCCCTCTGTTTGGAACGAGGTTTATTTTTTCAACAGTTCCTCGCACCTATCCAGTTCCTCGCCGAATGTAAGCCATGAATCTTCCTCTGTGATATCGAGTTGCACATATGAATCGTCTTCCTGTTCCTGTGTCCGTTCATTTTCTTCCACCGTTATCCTTAGAATTTCTTTGAATCCTTTATTTATTTCCACCCAACCGCCTCTGACGTACTTAGTTTTTGTCGAATCCGGGATTGTGTGGTGATTTTTCACTCTATTCGACATTTCATCACAGTAGGTGTCGTGAAAAATATAAAGTTCCACCGGAACCATCTTCTCGCAGTGACGACACCTCCATGCCTTGATGTCTTCCATCTTTTTCTTTCTGTAACATAATTTACAAAATCCTACCTCTCAAACAAAATTTTAATAACAAAAACAAAAAAAATAAATAAAAACAAAAAAATAAAAATCCTATTCTAACTGAATAGAATGTCTAATATCCTGATCCTAATCATTCTATCAATTCTTAAATTAATCCTCCATTTGATCTTTTCTATCCGAAGATTCGTATCTTCTTCTGCTATTTTGTTCTCTTTGGTTCTTCTTTCTGAAAAGTAACTTATCTCTAAATTCTAATTTATTTTAATCAAAATTCTATCTCGGCCTCTTATAGCCGTATTTACTTTATATATTTTATTTATGTATCCTTCAATCCAATTTTTTGTGATAGTAATTAATATATTTCGATTTCAAATTGCAAGTGTAAAATAAAAATCTATTTTAATTTTTGTCTGTTGTGTTTGTGACAGGTATGAAATTAAATTTTCGGTAATGTATGTGAATAAGTATGAAAAATCTTTTATTTTAAATTTTTATGAAAGAAGTGAGTGTTTTCACTCTGGTTTTTTCAATTTTGTACTCTTTTATTTTTTAATTATCTTCTCCACGTCTCTCTCTATTGCCTGCCTTCTTGTTTTCTTCGCAAAAAACTCTTCTGTTTTAATTTTGGCCTCTTCTGATGGCAATTCTTTTATCTTGTCGAGCTCTTGTTGTTCTTTCCACATTTGTTTTCTCTTCTCTCTTTGCTCTGCTTCTCTTCTTAGCTTCTCTCTATTTTTTCTATCCCAATCCCTTAATTTTTCGCGATGTTCTCTCCATTCCTCCTCAATTTCTTTTTTCTCCTTTTCTTCGGCCTCCCTAATTTTAAGGATTTCTTCCTCTCGCTTAATTTTTTCTCTGTATTCTGCTTCTTGTTTACTCATTTTTTCTTCAAATCTCTTAATCTTTTCTGCCATTTCTTCTTTCTTAATTTTCTCTTCTTCTGCTCGTCTCCACTCCATCATTCCTACATAGTCTTTGTAAGAGATTACTCCCCTTTTCAATCTTTCTGTATGCACCATTTCTTCCATTTTAATGTTGTGTCGCTTTTCTACATATCTTGATCTTGCATTTTCGACATCTCTTCCTTCTTCCCGGTCTCCTCTTGCTATTTTTTTCAATTCTGCTTCCCTGATTTTTTTAATTTCTTCTTGCATTTCTCTTTCTATTTTTTCCTTTTTAATTCTATCTTCTTCACTCCTTCTACTCTTCCTTTCCTCTTCCGTTTCCGTAAGTGGAGGTTGGCCCATTTGCCACCATGGTTTGCAGACGTGGTTTACTAGGGCTTCCCGTCCCAGCAGCTCTGCACGGCAATTTGTGCACTTTACGGCCAATTTTGAGTTCATTGTTCTGAAATTAAATGTTTTTCTGTTTTGTCTGGTTTTTTGGATGTATGTGTTTGTGTTAATCTTTGTCGTTATCAGTGGTGTAAAATCAAATCATTCACATGTATGCCATTCAAAAGAAAATTAGAATCAAAATCTATTTCCTAATATTGAATTTTTTTATATCTTTAACGTTCCAGTTACCTAATGACTTACCATTCTTTGTCTTTATTTCGTAAATTGTTGGTGAAATCTTTGCTTTAATGAAAAATGGTCCTTCAAAATTTTTATTCAATTTTTTCGCTATTCCTTCCCCCTTATTTGATAATGTTTTATCGCTTTTTAGAATTTGTTCACCAATTTCGAAACTTATCGGTCTACGTCTGAGATTGTAATATCTAGATTGTGTTTCGTTCGCATTATCTAAATTTTTAACTACTTCTTCTCTGATTATTTTTAGTTTTTTCATTCTATCCGCCCATTTTTCGGACTCTTGAAATTCAATTTCGCTTTTACTATCTAAATCTTTAGTCAACGCTTGAATTGGTTGGAGTTCTCTACCTAAATTTAAGAAAGCTGGTGTGAACCCTGTTGAGGAATGTTTACTCGTATTTAACGCAAATTGTAAATCATCTAAATTTTCATCCCATAATTTATGATTTTTTTCCAAGTATGCCTTTATTGCCGTTTTAATTGATCTGTTACATCTCTCAGTTGGGTTAGCTTGCGCATGATATTTAGGAGTTTTTGAATGCCTAATTCCGAAAGTTTTAGTTAAATTAATTATCGATTTATTTATGTATTCTTTGCCGTTATCTGTAAACAAAATTCTAGGTGTTCCCCATTTTGAAATTATACGCTTATGGAATTCTTTCTCAATTGTTGATGCTAATTTATTTTTAACTGGAATTATTTCCACCCATTTTGTAAACATATCAACGAAAACTAGAATATATTGATTTCTTGACTTTGTCATTGGTAGCGGACCCATCATATCAGATGCTACCACTGTCCACGGTTCTTCAATTATTCTTTTTCCCATTAAACCCATCTGATTATTTACTTTCGGTTTGATTCTTTGGCAAATATCACATTCTTTTACGTATTTTAATGTTTCAGAATACATTCCGGGCCAAAAATAATTTTCGGAAATTTTTGCATAAGTTTTTTCCATCCCTAAATGACCTGCTTGTTTATTGTCATGATTCTCAATTAAAACTTGTTCTCGTAATTCTTTTGGAATCATTAATTTCCACGGGTTGCTATCGAAATTCAAGCTTGATTTCAAAGGGTCGGGTCTATAAAAATATAATTGACTATCACGTATTCTCCAGTTTGGATTTTCTTCTGGTTTATTTTTAACTTGTATCATTTTATTTTTATACCAATTATCTTCAATTTCTTTAAAATCTTTATCCTCGGTTTCTACTATACTGGCTAATATACTTGAAAATTTTATTTCATTTTCATTGGACCTTGATAACGCATCTGGGACATGGTTTAAACTTCCCTTTCTGTACATTATTTCATAATCATACTCTAACAATTCTAAAGCCCATCGTGCTAATCTACCTGTTGGATTTTTTAAGTTATGAAGCCATTTTAAGGCAATGCGATCTGTGATGACTTTGAACGAATAACCCTCTAGATACGGTCTAAATTTCCTTATTGCCCAGACTACTGCTAAACACTCTTTTTCCGAAGCAGAGTATTTACGTTCTGCCCCATTAAGACCTCTACTTGCAAATGCTATCACAAAATTTTCACCGTTAATATTTTGTGTCAATACGGCTCCTAAACCTGTATCGCTAGCATCGGTTTCGAGCTGAAATGGACTTCCAAAATCAGGGCAGGCTAGAATTGGTGCTGTCGTTAGTAGATGTTTAATTGTCGTAAATTCCAGTTCCTGTTTTTCAGTCCATTCCCACTTTACTTCCTTTTTTAATAGTTTTTGCAGAGGTTCTATTATTTCTGCAAATTTCGGAATAAATTTTCTGTACCATGAAGCCATTCCTATCAATCTCTGAATTTGTTTAACTGTCTTTGGTCTTGGGAAATTTAAAACAGGTTCAATTTTATCTTCATCTACTTGTAAGCCTTTTTCATTAACTTTAAATCCTAAATACTTTATTTCGGAACAACCAAATTCACATTTTTCCAATCCAATTGTTAAACCCGCATTTTTAATTTTATCTAATACAATTTCCAAATACTTCAAATGTTCTTCAAAATTTTTTGAAACTATAATTATGTCATCGAGATAACAAAATACATGCGGCTTTAATTCCGGTGTTATTATTTTGTCCATCAGGCGCTGGAATGTAGCAGGAGCATTTGTTAATCCAAATGGCATTCTCTTAAACTGATACATTCCTTTGCCCGGAACAATAAAAGCTGTAATTGGTTTTGATGCTTCGTCTAGCGGTATCTGGTGATATGCTGACCGAAGATCAATTTTGGACATGTACTTTGCCGACCGCAATGTGTCTAAAATTTCTGACATTATAGGAATTGGGTACAAGTCCTTCTTGGTTATTTTATTTACTTTTCTAAAATCTAAACAAAATCTGTATTTCCCGTTAGGCTTTTTTATCATTACAATAGGGTTCGACCACTCACTATTAGAAGGTTCTATAATTTTCTCTTCTAGAAGTCTATCTACTTCTTCATGCATAAATTCTCTAATTGTTGGTGATACATAGTAATATTTTTGTTTAATTGGCTCATGTCCCTGAACATCTATTTTATGGCTAGTTAAATGTGTCGGTTTTAATTCTGTTCCCTGATCTATTATTTTTCTTCTAATCAAGTTTTCTAATTGCACTTGCTGTGCTTCATTTAATTCTACTATTCCTTCAGAAATTTCCTCGCAAAATTCTAAATTTTTCTTCCTTTCTACTTTTGCGCGTGTAATATTGTTATTTATTACCGCATTATTTTTAAAATCATACCAATTACTTTTTCTAATTGTGAATAATTTTTCTACTATCGAATCATTTTTTTCCTCAGTTTTATCGATAACTGTTTTCAATTCCGACTCCTTTTTCTCTTTATTCAATTCTAATGGGCCTTTAAATTCCTTTTCTAATTTTCTATCTTTATTTCTCGTATCTAAAGTCGTATTTATTTTACTCTCTGTCTTTATTTTCTGCCTATCCTTGTTTGTTTTCTTGCCTACTCTCTCTTTATTTTGACTAGCCTGCTTATCTAATCTATCGACGCCCACGCTGGCTCGTGCCAGTGTTGCGTCGCTCGCATCGTAGGGTTTAGGGAGTGGGGCTGCATGCCCCTGTACACTCTCTGCCGGCTGGGGTGCTGGCGGGATCGAGTCTCGTGCATCACCTGTAAGGAGGGATTGGGGTGGGGTGTATGGCGACACGGGAGAAGAGACTTCGCACGGTAGCAAATCTGTCTCTTTCTCCCGCACTTGGTTTCTCAGGCTAATCTTAGTTCCGAACTTTAATTTAATTTCCTTATTATCTCTATTTCTATTTTCCTCTGTATCGTTTATTACCGGTTGCTGCATTTTACCAACATTTGATTGCATCGCATATTTAATGTTTGGTAATTCTGGTAACCACCAAATCTTATCCTCGTAATCCATTTTCAAGCCCAATTTTTCTATCATATCGGTTCCTATTATTCCTATCGATCTTAATTTTGGTACCAGTCTAAATAGTAAGTATTTTTCCGTATGACCTACTTTGATTGGGATTAAAACTTGTCCTATAATTTTTAATGTTTGGCCATTTGCGACCATTAGTGTATCATTTTTCGGTTTTTTAATTTCATAATCTAAGTCTTTTATTGTTTTTATAAATTTTTCACCTATGTATGAGTGAGTTGCACCGGTGTCAACTAACACACTGAATTCATGATCTTTGAAATCTATCCTAATGTGAAATCTTGTTTCGTCCGAGTTGTTTGTGTCTGTGTCAAGTAATTCTGACGGTCTCTGATTTCGTTGATTATTATCCGTCTTTAATAACCACCGCTTGCGTTTCCCTGATCTATATTATACCAACAATCACGTCGAAAGTGGCCTACTTTCCCGCAATTGAAGCATGTAGTGGGTTCTCGTGATCTATAGTTTGAATTTTGATTTACTGAATTTGGATCTATGAACTCCTGTCGACTTGGATTCATTTCACCTTTTTTATTATCCCTACTATTTTCAAAATTTGAATTTTTTGTATTTTTATTTTGTCCTTTATTATCTTTCTTGTCTTCTGATTTATTATTATTCTCTTCCGCGTTATATAAAAGCGCTGGTAATAGCGGAGACTTATTTGTTTGTTGTGTCTGTGTGTTTCCTAACAGCTGATTAATCGCATTTAATAATTGTCCAGCTGGGTTCTGATTTCTGAAGCTATTATAATTATTATTATATCGCGAATTTTTTTGGAATCCTAGATTATTTTGATAATTATTATTATTTTTAAATCTTGGATTAAAAAATCTGGGATTTCCATTTGGAAATCTCGGTTGGAATTGTGGTTTGTTTTGTTCGTTTGGATAAGTCGGTCTAAACTGTTTTTGATGATTTTGTTCATAATGTTGTTTTTGATCTTTATTTTGATTATCGTTTTTGTATTTATTTTGATTTTCTTCATTTCCTGTATTTTTTGTGTTCTTATCATTTTTAATATCATCTTTGTCTAAAATACTTAGTTGTTGACCTCTAATTTTGGATTTTGCCAATTCTGTTTCCCATTCACGTCCTAAAATTTCTAATTCTGAAAAATTTGAAAAAGCATTTCTAGCAATATAAACTTTATACTCAATTCTCAAATTTTCATATGCTTTTCTTAATTGCCATTCTAGGCTTGGTCGTGGCATTAATTTTTCGAATAATTGTTTAATTTCCGTTATAAAAGTATGAATATCTTGTTCTTTTTTCTGATTGCAAAATTTTATTTTATTCTTAATTATTTCTGTATATCTTTCGTTTAAGTATGCATCTTTAAAATCTTCAATGAAATGGTCTAAATTTTGCCAATTATCCCTATTTACCTGAAACCAACTTAAAGCTTCTTCTTCAAAAATAGCATCTAAGTTTTCTAAAATATCTGTTTCACTAATTTTATACCCTCGTTTAAATCTAAGTAAACTATTCAAAAAATAAGTTGGACTGTTTTCTGTATTATTTTTAAATTTTATAGGCCAGTTAGACATTATTTGGAATGGCGTTTGAATCATTCCAAATGGAAAAAGGGTTGCTTGAATTTCATTCGCATTATTTTCATTCATTCCTTCCCTTTCCCTATCGCTCTCTCTAATTCTATCCATTCTACTTTGTCTGTCTGTTTCAACTTGAGGCAAATTTGATCTTCTTACAATTGATTGTCTTTGCACCGGTCTTGTTAACGAGTATCTGTCCCCTTGACCGCTACTTCTATTATTTATTATCCTTTTACTTGTATCTGCTAATGCGTGTCTTTGCTCATTAAAATTTAATTCTGTTTCTTCAAAACGAACAGTATTATTACGTATTTTATTCTGAGTCGGTAAATTTTGCGTTGAATTTAGAATTCGATCCATTTTATCATTTAAGTTTTTAATCTCTTCCGAAAGTTCTTTTATTTTAATTTTATCGCTTTTATTTTCTTCAAAATTGATTAATTCTTCTGCACCATTCCAAAATTCAATGTTATTTTCTACAAATGAATCAATTTCAAAAGTTTGATTATTTATTTTTTCCTTTTCTTTCTCCTGCCTTTCTATCTCTATTCGTAATCGTTCGCGGCTTGTTCTTGCTTTCTCTGCTCTTTCTCTATCTATCCTCTCTCTTTCTTTGCTGATTATTTCATTTCTTTCTTTTCTAAGTATTTCATCTCTTTCTAGACTACTCAACTCTAACCGTCTTCTATCTCTTTCTAACTTTTCGAGTTCTTTTCTCTTCGTTTCTATTTCGCTATCTATTCTATTTCTTTCTAACTCCTGACTTTCGAACGTGCTACTGTTTTCATTTTCTATTCTCCAATTACCTAACGTATTCTCAGTATTGGGAGACAGTAAACCAAATGCTTGTATTTGCTGGTTACCGCTGTTATGTCGATGTGGGTTTGGCGTACTTTCTGTATGCGTCTGTGTTTGTCTTTGAGTTCTTGGGATTGCACCTGTGTTTTGATTTGGTTGTACCATCCCCCAAGCTAATTCTCCTCTAACGGTTACTGATTCAAAATTTTGGTTTCTTGCTAAATTTTCCGTTCTGTCGTCGTTTTCGACCGATTGATTCTCAATATTATCGTTTTCTAAACTATTCACACTTGCTTGTGCATTATTTTCTTCACTTATAATTTCTGGTATCCTATCGTTTTCCCTATTATCTCTGACCTCTTCTACCGGGTTTGCCATTTTTGGAATAATTTTTATTTTTCCCGATCTCAATTGCATTCGTTTTTACTTTCTACTCTATTCGGCCTAGCTCAGGGGTTTCTATGGCTGATTAAAAACCGGCACGTTCACTCAGGTGAGCGTCTCGGTTTTTACTACTGCGGGGTTGCGCGTGGCCTAACCACGTAGCGGAAGTATCCACTGAGGGCGGGAATGTTTGGGGTTGTTTGGCTTACGTCACTCGAACGGTGATTTCGCGCGCCAAATTTTGTAACTGACGCCGCTTTCTTTTTCTAACTTTCGTTCTTTTTCTTCAAAATTTGTCTAGTTTTCTCCTACTATTAAACTCCACTGTTGCTTTTATTTTTTAATATTCCCTTTTCTTCTTTTTCTACCTGAAAATTGTTCTTTTTAATTTAGTTTTTTCTTTTTAGACCCCTCACTTGTGCAATCCAGCTACATGGAATCCACACAAGGCGTTTTGTTATCAGGGTAATTTTTTTTATTTTGTTGAAGGTGGCAGAGCTTGCGAGCACGCGAAGTATACCAACTATTTTTTAACGGACATTTATAACAGTCTACCCGCACTTTTTCGAGCTAAATATATTTCTACCCGCACTTTTTTTTTAAAAAATCATCTTTCATTAAACACTTTCCTACAACAATCTTTCAAAATTTCAACACCAAAATTTCATAAAATTTAGAAAGGAAAAGAAAAAATTTTCTACTGGCACACATGCATAATTAATTGTTCCTTCATCATTTTTTGACTTCGTTCTCGACTAGGAAGATTTTTGGAGGGAATTGTGGGTTTTTTTAAGGAGGGCGCCAAATTTGTGAGGGATCTCGCAAATTAAAGGGATGGGAAGGATTTGGAGCGTCGAGAAGCTAGGTGAAGTCAATTAGGAGGCGATTTACATGTTGAACACAGGGTTTATTAAACAGACTTACAAAGGGTGGTGGGTCCTGCTGGCCCACAAGCGAT
>CAKNXH010063041.1:0-21890 GCA_932178445.1 Andricus quercusramuli
TCATGTCCTTATCCCCCCCCCCCCCAGTAACAGAAGTTTTGGTGGGACTGACGTTACAGCTTGACTCCACCATAAGACAAATCACTGCTTAATTCGGACATGATTTCGACTCGCAAGACAGGTGATAGTTGGGAGTACAATCTAAACATGAATAATACAAACAATAAAGTAGCCTCGGAATGGACTGAAACTCGGATTGACCAAAGGCATGCACACGGTAAGCGTAAAGGTCTTGTTTCGGGCGATGAATGGAGACTGGGTGTTTGGAATGCTAGAGGAGTGAATGATCTTAAGATAAGAGAACTACGAGAAACTATGCACGTAAGGAAATTAGACATTCTTTGTGTACCTGAGACAAAGAAAAAGGGTTGCGAATTTAGAAAAATAGGAAATGGGGTGTTGAAAGGCGGTTGTGAAATATGGTCAGGAGTAGATAGCGAATCGCATCGTAGTCAAGGGGTCGGTTTAATTATGAGTGAAAAAGCAAGTCATCATCTCATAGAGCATAATTTTGTATCACCCAGATTGCTGTGGGATAGAATGAAGGTAGGAATCAGAAGATTATTTATCGTAGCGTGCTACGCACCAGTTGATAGCGATTCGAGGGAAGTTAAGGACGCCTTCTGGGACACTCTAAATGATACAATAAGTATTTGCGATCAAGGTGAAAGAATAATTCTGCTAGGAGATATGAACGGATGGGTCGGTGTCCAACGTCAGGATACAGATACAGAAAGGGTGCTAGGTAATTTTGGAGATCCAACAAGAAAAAATTATAACGGGGAAAAGCTAGTTAGTTTATGCTTAGAAAAGGGCCTATTTATTACAAATACTTGGTTTAGACATAAAATGATCCACATGTACACCTGGCGTAAAGGAAATAGCCACAGTATAATTGACTTTGTTATTGCGGATGAAAGATTAAGAGAACTAGTTAAAGATACAAGAGTCATGAGGGGTTCCGAATGCAATTCTGATCATTACCTTTTAGTCTACAAAATAAACTTAGGGCGGGGATGGAGAACAAAGAAAACGAAACAAACACGAATAAAAATTGAAAATTTACAGAGACAAGAAGTGCAAACAGAGTTTAAAAAGAGGTTAACTGAAAGCATAAATAGAGCAACGTGGGAAGCGCTTATAAGCAATAAAGATATAGAGGGCGCGTGGACTTTATTACGGGATGTCATTGTCAAAACTGCGACCGAAATATGTGGTACAGCGGTTGTAGGAAGAAAGTCTGGCGATGCGTGGTGGAACGATGAAATTGCGGCAGCCCAAAAAGAAAAGAAAGAAGCGCACAATAAAACGCTGAACATGACAGGTCTTAGCGATGAGGAGAGAACTAGACTTAAAAATGATTACAGACACAAAAATAGGAAAGTTAAACGACTAGTTAAAGAGAGTAAAGAGAAAATCAGAACAGAAGAAGAGAATAAAATAATAAACTACTTTGAAGGAATTATGAAACTATTATATAAACAGTTGAAGGAAAGTAAAAGTACAGAGTTTGCTAGCATGAGAAACAGCAAAGGCGAAATGCTATATGATATAGACGGAATAGTAGACGCTTTGAAAGAGTCTTTCAAAGAACTATTGGGAGGTGAAAATATCGGACAACAAAACTGCGACATAGAAGATAATGCATTAGAAAACCCAATTGAAAAAGTCTGTGTCACTGAGGTCAGAGATATAATTAAGAACTTGAAAAACGGTAAGGCTGCGGGTATAGGCAATATTAGCGCTGAAATGCTTAAATACGGTGGCGAGTACATACCTCACAGGTTGTGCGAATTAATAAATTTATGTTTCGAAACGGGAGAAGTCCCAGACGATTGGAGAAAAGCGATTATCGTACCAATATACAAAAGAAAAGGAGATAAAAGCAACTGCAGTAATTACAGAGGTATCAGCCTACTAAGTACCGTAAGTAAAATATACTCAAAAATACTTATCCGTAGGGTAATGCAAATTACAGAAGAGAAAATATGGGAAGTCCAAAGTGGATTTATGCCAGGAAGATCATGTACGGATCAGATATTTAGCCTAAGACAGGTCGCAGAAAAAAGTTTGAGAGTAGGAAAGAAAGTCTTCTGTGCATTTATCGATCTAGAAAAAGCATTCGACACGGTAAATAGAAGTAAACTTTGGGAAGTCCTTAAAGAGCATGGAGTGAATGGAGGGCTCCTACAAGCAATAAAAACAATATATACAGGTAGTAAAGCGAGTGTAAGGGTAAATGGGAAAAAGAGTGAATGGTTCGATATTATGCAAGGCGTGAAACAAGGATGCGTTATGTCCTCGTAGCTTTTTATCATATTCATGGATAAGTGTCTTAGAACTGCCTCTTCGACGAAAAAGGTGTAGATCTCGAAACCGTCAAGGTACGTGGGTTGGCTTTCGCGGATGACAAGATTGTTATGGCAGAATCAGTCGAAGACTTGCAAAGAATGTTGAATAAACTTAATACAAGCATGAAGAACATGGACCTCAAAATTTCGGTACCGTACTGCTGTCTGTACGTGACGTGTTGTGTATCGCTCTCTACTTTTCTAATAATTTTCCACAGTTTTCGTTGTGTGAGTGACCGGATAATCTGCATACTTATTGTGTTTCATTCAGTTTTTCATGGCTTAGTGGGTTTTCCGACGTTTTCTGTCAGAAAAATACTTTAATTGTTAAATCAGGTTCGCTTGTCAATCTTCTCGGTCGTTTTCAAGGTGGTTACCTGCGCAATGTGTAATGAGTTGATAGCAAGAGCAACAGCTGACTCATTTGCATGCAAGTGTGGTGTACTTGTTCATATTGGCTGCTTGAATCTTTCATCAAATGACGTGGAGAAAATTAAGAAGAATTTGAAGACTTGGTGTTGCAAAAAGTGCACTGCCAATTTGATTGGGAACAACTCTAAACGCTCTAAATCTCCTAATTCGACATCATTGCAATCAGTTCAGAGTGAAGCAAACCACCCAGGGACGTTCCCAGTTACATTAGGGCCCGAGGTACAAGCAGCTATCTCTAATGCAGTAGCTAAAGGACAGGAAACTGGACTTGCTAGGATCACAGCTGTGATTGAATCGTTTGAGGCGAAACAAACGGCCTTTAATACCACTCTTGATGCCTCGATTAAAGAAATACAGCAGGATATTATAAAAAATACCAAGCGTATCAACACTATCGAAGAGACTACCTCTAGCAACGTAACTGATATTATTAACCTCAAAACAACAACTGAATCAATTGAGGTTAAAAGTCACGAACTGGATTCACAGGTTGAAACCTTGACGCAAAGATGCAACTTCCTTGAACAAGAGGCACTTAGTACTACGATCGAGATACATGGACTACCGGTCAAACCATCTGAAGATTTGGTCGCTATTATGTGCCAAATAGCTACTACCCTGGAAGTTCCACTCGGAAAAGATGGTATTTCATCGATTTATAGGCTCAGATCTAATTTTAAAAACGCTGTCTCCTCCCCATTGCCACCTATAGTAATGGTGAAAATTAGTTTGAAATCTACCTGTGTTTTGCTAATTGAGCAGTATAAAAAGAAGCGTGGCTTCTCAACTAAAATGATTGGATGGTGTGATGAGCAACCTCTTTATATCAGGGAATCACTTTCCAAATACAACCGACAGATCTACAGTGCTGCCCTTGAGTTGAAGAGAAGCAAAAAAATTAAGTACCTTTGGATCGCTGGGGGAAAAATTTTCTGCAGGAAGGAGGATGGAGCGCAGCGAATTTTTCTTGGCCAACTCAAAGATGTTGATGCCCTTCGACTTTGACAACTCAGAAAGTAAGGGTAACTTTCGGAAATGTTTTACTCTACCTATTATTTGTTCTATGCTGATTTCTAAGCTATATAAAGCTATGTTTAAAGACATTATTTTTCTAAACATGCCAGCTTCACGCTTGGTACACTATGAAAATCACAACATTTGTATGTTCTTCATCACATTAACATTTTCAGTTTTTATGCTAATATTATCGCTAAGAATGCATCTAATGTGTAGAATAATGCTGCCCACAATTAGCAACCAGAATAAACTTAACGTATTTTTGTTCGAGATATCGTGGTATAGTGAAGATATTATCGGTTTTACCTCTAGGTTAATTTCTTTTCAGGGATCACCTTATAGCTCTTTACGTGTGAACCTGACGATAAGTATTGTAAGCACTAAGTTTAGGCTGATGAGGATAACTATCGTTATTTATGCTTTAGTTGAATTTTTCAGCTTACTATTGAGAAACATGGGCTATATTTACCTCCATTATTCCTTGAACAACATTACCGTAACATGCTTCAATAACAGTTTATGGATTTTTTAAGCATTTGCCATGTAAATGCCCAATCTCTCTTGGCACATTTTATTGAATTTAAGCAATTTTTTAGTTCGTCCTCATATCACATTATTGCAGTTTCTGAAACATGGCTTACACCTAATCATTCCTCTAGCCTTGTTGCCCTTGATAATTACGTGCTCTTTCGTAGGGACAGAGATGAGCGGAGAGGGGGTGGTGTCTGCTTATACGTGCACGATAGTTTGAGTGGAGTAGTGGTGGGAGTTAGTTCGGTTGCTTATTGCCCTACCGTTGAATTTCTTCTTATGGAAATCTCAGTAGCTAAAGACACTTTGTTTGTTGGTGTAGTTTATAAGCCTCCTAGTTCTCCCTATGGTACCGAACTGGAATCCGAAATCTTTGCGCATGTTACTGAATTTAATAATATTGTTCTCACCGGAGATTTCAACACCAACTTAAATGTGGCCAGCTATGAAACGAAATATCTAACTTCTATGTTGCAGTCATCCGGGCTTACAATAGTACCCCATAACTCTACTCACCATACTGATCGATCTAGCACACGCTTAGATTTAATGATAGCTGATGACTTAGATAAAATAGACTCATATGGCCAGCATCCTATTCCGTTCCTTTCTAACCATGACCTCATTAGTATCAAATATAAAATTTCTTACGCTCAGCCAATCAGTCAGATTAAAAAGCAGATTCGAAATATATCAAAAGTTGACGAGATTAAATTTCAGGAACACATAATGACCTTCGACTGGGAGAAACTGATACTTGAGGTTGATATTAATAATAAAATTAATTACCTAAATAATTATTTAATATCAGCATTCAACCAGTTTGCGCCGTTACATATTCCTAATAAATCTAAAAAACCGGCTCCATGGATTACTTCTGAAATTAAAAATCTCATGAAGGAACGTGATAAAATGCGTAGACAGGCTAAACGTACTAATAATCCCATATTACAAACTCAGTTTCGTAAGTTAAGGAATTTAGTACAAACAAAACTTAGAGATGAATCAAACATATACAATTATAACTCCATCAAAAACAGAAATAAAAATGAAAACATCTGGCATCTACTTAGACGTTTATATCTCATACCTCCTAAACATGAATCTACTATCAATCATATCCCTCCAAATGAACTTTTAAAGGTATTTTTCACTATGCCCCCATCATCCCCTATGAGGCCATCTAACCTCAGCTTACAGAGCTCAAAATTCAGTGACACCGATTTTTATTTTTCCGATATAACTCCTGAAGCTCTCTTGAAAACGGTTTTGGCAATTAAGTCTAACGCTGAAGGTACAGATGGGATATCAATTAAGATGATCCACCTTGCACTTCCAGTAATTTTCCCTATCCTACTCCATATTTACAACAAATCACTCCAAGTGGGTATATTTCCTGATTGTTGGAAAAATGCAATAATTCACCCTGTCGCCAAAGTACGCAACCCGTCCTCTCCAAAAGACTATCGTCCGATCTCAATTCTTTGTGCCATTTCTAAACCTCTTGAACGGATCGTCCATAAGCAATTGATTTCATATCTCGATACAAATGAACTAATTGATCCAATGCAATCGGGCTTCAGGGCTAGACACAGCACAGAAACAGCAATTATCAAAACAACAACTGATTTTAAAATTGCCATAGATGATAAGAAGATCACAATAGTAGTATTATTTGACTTCTCTAAAGCGTTCGATATGGTCAACCACGAGCTTCTCTTATATAAAATGAAATCGTTAAAACTGTCTAAATCGGCCATTTTATGGTTTGCATCGTATCTATCCAATCGATTTCAACAAGTGAGAAATGGGAAAGGCGAACTGTCGGATTGGTCTGTGGTCGTAAGCGGGGTACCTCAGGGCTCTACCTTGGCACCTCTACTTTTTAATATTTACACTTCTGACTTGGGCAGCGAACTAAAACATTGCAAATGTCATAAATATGCTGACGATTTTAAACTTTATCTTTCCGGACCAATTTCCAATATAATAAGGATGCTTGAGCAAGTGCAGGAGGATATTGATTGCGTAGTGCGTTGGACACAAAAAAATGGGCTCCAGATTAATCCTCAGAAAACCAAGGCTATTATCATAGGACCTTCATCTTCCCCATCACCAGAAACAATTGCGACCTTTCCACCTCTTCTAATTAATGACCTGGAAATTGAATTTTTGGATGTGGCTAGGGACTTAGGCTACATGCTTAACCGTACTCTTTCTTGGAAAGAGCACGTATTAAACATTTCAAGGAAGACCTTTAGATTACTCCAGCAACTTAAAAGAAATAAGGAGTCACTGCCAACACCTACAAGGTTGCTCCTAGTTAAGAGTTTAATTCTTCCATTTTTCGACTATGGGTGTGTCGCTTACGACGATATATCATTTGAACTAAATTATAAATTAGAGCGAGCTCTGAATGCTTGCATAAGATTCATTTATAATATACCAAAGTATGAGCATATAACACCATACAGGCAGCGTGCAGGCCTTCTAAATGTTGCCAAGAGAAGACAATTTTTTATGGGCAATCTTCTGTATAAAATTTTCCATGATCAAGCACCTAAGTATCTTTCAGACTTCTTCAAATCTAGCGACAACAAACAATCTCATCAGCCAAAACTTCGTGAAAGAAAAGCAGTACTTAATGTTCCACGTCATAGTACCTGTAAGCTGCAGAGATCCTTTATTGTGAGGGGAGCGCGACTGTGGAACAAGGTACCCTTATCGATTAGGAATGCGCCGACTAGTTTTCATTTCAAACAATATTTCTACGAATATCTCTTTACTTTGGATAACCCTATCCTTGAAATCACTCATTGGTAGCTAACACTACATTATATTATTTAGCTATATAAATGCCTGAGTATGCAAACTTATAAGATAAACGTTTATTTTTCAGCCTGCTGGCCTTAAAAAATTGACTTACTTACACATCCATTTTTTACAGAATTTTCTTAAAACTAACCCTTAAAAACTAACATCCTTCCATTCCTTATCTCTAAGCCGCACGCTCGTATCGCCTTGCCTTCCTCGCTTCGCCTCGCCCGCATATCCCTACTTTTTCGCATTGCCTCGCTTGCCAACCTCTGTTATCGCTCTAATACCTACTACTTATCTACTATTTACAATATTTACATGTTACTTATATCTACTTTCTCTCCTATTTACAATCTTTCCTTCTCCACTCCTCTTCCTCCTTCCTTCTCTTCATCTCCATCTTACCCAACACTCCCTTCACCCATGCTACTGCCCTTTTTTCCCCCTTTTCATGCAACAATACCTCCATGCTTATCTCACTTCTTTCCACCTCCACGCACTCCTCCAACCAGTGCTCCACTCTTGCATCCCCCTTTCCACACAGTTCACACATCCTCTTCTCTCGCGAGAGCCAGAACCTATTGAAGCCCTCCATGCACCCACACCTCATCCTCGCTATAAGCTCCTGACTTCCTTTCTCTCCTTTCTCACATAAATATTGCGCTCTTGCACTTGGCATAATCCACACATAGTTCCCGTTGAATCTTGACTCTCTTATTCTCTCTTCCCCTTCTGTCTTCTCTCTCTCCATGCCGTTTTGCTTAACCACGTCATAAACCTTCCTTCCTTCCTCGTGCATCCTTCTCACTTCATCCATCTGCAGTCCATTCATTCTAAAATACCTTTCCCTCTCAGCCTCCATCTTCCCACCCCCTCCCTTGTTCTCCTTTTCCCACCAACACGCCCTAACTAGCCTACTTCCCCCCTCTTCCAAAAATTTCTCCTCATATTTACACGCCCGGCTCCCTGCTAGAATTCCTACACTCGCTCTCCCCGTCTCCCTCCTGACAATATAATTAGGCGTGTTCCTTGCCAACCCCAGGGTCCACTTTACATACCTCTCCTGCGTTCTATTAACCTCTTCACTTTCCTTCCACCCCCACACTTCTATCCCATACAATAGCACACTCATCACTAGTGAATCAAACAATTTCATTCTCCTTCCAAAATCATCTGCGAATAACTTCTTTCCCAACCCCCACACCTGCCTCATCACTACATTTGCCCTCCTCACTCTCTCTTTTATGTGACCATCCACTCCACCATTCCTTCGAAACACGAAGCCCAAGTACACAAACTCTTTCACCTCCTGCACCTCCTTTCCCTTCCACTTCCACTCCCTTCCCTTATCCCTTCCCCCTCCTTTTCTGAACACCATAACCTTGGACTTTTCCACATTCAGCTCTAACCCCTTTTTATCCAGGTATCTTCTCAACCTCTTAATCATCTCCTTTAAGGCCTCCTCGCTGCTTGCCAGCAACACTATGTCATCTGCATACGCTAGTGACCAAATTCTAACCCCTCCTATCCTGACTCCTCCTACCACCCCGGCCTCCAGCTTACTTTCCATGTTGAGGGGAAAGGAATATTGCCGGAGACGCAGGCGGGATTTAGGGCGGGTAGGAGTACTATCGACAATATTTACGTGCTGCAGCACGTGGTAGATAGAGAATTAGCGAAGAAAGGGGCGAGAGTGTACGCGTTTTTTGTGGATCTCAAAGGCGCGTTTCCATCGGTGGATAGGGGGAGGTTGTGGGAGGCGATGGAGGATAGGGGAGTAGAGAGGGGCCTAATTGAAAGGGTAAGGGAGATATATGAAGAGACAAAAGACAAGGTAAGAGGAGGGGAGGGGATTTCGGAGGGATTCTGGATGGATAGGGGGTTAAGGCAAGGGTGTCCACTTAGCCCAACGCTTTTTGCGATGCAAACTTATAATTCAGACCTACATTACCATTGTTACTTTCAACTCTTTATTTCTGTCATTTATTATTTTGTTTATCCTACATGTTCGATTTTTTGTATTATATTATTTTATATTATTTTGAATTGGTTATAAACTTGAAACTACATTTTTGGATTGCGAGTCAACTTGTTAGTTTATGATTATCTGTCATACATATTAGGTTACTAATTTACCATATTAGATATATAACTTTCATTAGACCAGTGACTGTACATTTAGTTTGACATTGTATCATCTGTTCCTTAGAGGGCTATTTAGCCCTAGGGACTTTATAAATAAATACAAATACAAATACAAATACAAAATACAAAATTAACGTGAATAAAACGAAAGTCATGGTGTTTGAGGGAAAAAGTGAGAAAACAATATGCAACATAGTTCTAAATGATGAGAAATTAGAACAAGTTGACAAGTACGTATATCTAGGTAGTCTATTCACTAACGACGGAAAAATAGATGGGGAATTAGATAGGCGCATAAATAAGGGTAAGCAGGTTATCGGTAGAGCAAGGTCCATCCTCACAAATAAAAACATATCAAAAAAAGCTAAAATGGCCATACATAACTCTATTTTCGTACCGACTGTACTATACGGTAGCGAGACATGGACCTGTCAAGAGAAAGACAGGAGTAAAATCAACGCGATCGGCATGAAACCTCTGCGCATAATATGCGGGAAAACACTGATGGACAAAGTACGAAACGAGACAATCCTCGAAGAATGTGGTACAGGGGAGACACTAGTTGACATATGGGAAAGAAATCAGCTAAGGTGGTTCGGACATCTTGAAAGAATGAAAGATGAACGACTGACCAAGCAAGTGTATAAAGGTAAAGTAAATGGCAAAATGCCCAGAGCTAGACCGCCGAAAGAATGGTTAGAATCTGTGAATGAGACACTGATACGAAGAGACATAAGAAGCCATAGAAATACAAGAGCCTGCATGAAAAAATGCATGGACGTGAATGAAGCTAGAGTAGTATGCCAGGACAGAAATATGTGGCGACAAATAGTTTATAAACAGAGTGACAATAGAGTGAATGATGCCTGAAACAAAGACCTTGGATACTAATGGGCCCAGGTGGGGAACCATACATAATAATTTTGTGAGGCTCCTCACTTGGGGTGATCGCTAGAGAGATTGATCAGCAACCTGGGTCGGACCAGTGTTGCGGAGTGAACGTGTAATTTATATAAATAACACGAGAACTCCAGATCAATCTAAAACATCTATACATAACACCTACATACCCAACCACCCTATACCCATATACCGATCAACCTCATACCTATATACCTATTTCACTACTTTCCAACCGAACAAGTCACGCCTACCCCGGAAGGGAAAAGGCTTAATGGTATAATAACAAAAATAGGTCTCTTGTTCTTGAGAATATGGAGTATCATTGGAATCGGGGAAATCCAAATGTACAAATTAAATAGAATCAACTTTAAATTTGTTCGAGTTCCTGATTTTCTCTGGTAGAGGTGAGTTTTTACTTTTTTTTTAATTTTACCTCATCAACCTTTTCAAATAAAAGGAATTTTGCTCAAGTAGAAATAAAGAATCAAATCAAAATCAAGGGCGAATTAAAAAAAAATCTTGTTCGACGGAACCCTTTCGCGTGGAACGACCTCTGAACAAGATATCTACACATCCTTCCTGTACTCTGTTCGTGTCTCAACTTCGCCGAGACAGACATTCAGGCGAAGGACCTCTCGTAACGACTTTCCAAGCTGGTAATTGAACGCTAGTATCACTATATTTGATCAATTTTGCTTAGCCAGGAGAACGTACAACATTCGGAATTGTCTTTAAATTCATATTTCTCTCAGTAATAAGTCATCACCAAACTTGCAAATGGAATATGCTGAAGCAATATGATGCGCTAATTGTCACCATTGTCGATAAATAGGGTACATTACATTGACCGCTATCGGTGATTATTTCAAATCCCGGTTAGAAGAGGCTCAATTCTGGCTGCCTGCATCTTTTGTGACTTTTTTTTATCAAAATGTTTCCAAATTTTAATTTTCTATTGAATTTATCTCAATGAAGCTACAACATCCTCGACAAATTCTGATTTTTTATTCAGAAATACCAAATTTACTCAAAATGTGAACCTGCAGATATTATTATAATAATGGAAAATGTCTTTCAGTTTTATTCTATTTTGATATTACTTTATATGGGTGACGGACAACTTTGCACGTAACAACTTTGCACGTGCCCAACTGTGCACGTCGATGGCCAGACGGACAACTGTGCACGGCCATCTGTGCACGTCCATGACCACAGGAGCCCATCTGTGCACGTCGAAATTTCGACGTATACAGTTGTCATTTGGACAACTGTGCACGTGCACAGATGGTACTTGGATAACTGTGCACGTCGAAATTTAGACGTGCACAGTTGTCACATGGACAACTGTGCACGTGCAAAGATGGTACTTGGACAACTGTGCACGTCGAAATTTAGACGTGCACAGATGGACTCTTGTGCACTTTGCCGTGCACAGATGTCACTTTCCTAACTGTGCACGTGCACAGATGTCACTTTCCCAACTGTGCACGTGCACAGATGTCCCTTGCCCAACTGCGCACGTGCACAGATGTCACTTGCTCAACTGTGCACGTGCACAGATGTCCCTTTCCCAACTGTGCACGTGCACGGATGTCACTTGCCCAACTGTGCACGTTTATCTCCTTACGTAAGGGTTGTACTTAAGTAATTCAGAGAGTTCAAGGAATTCAGAGAATTCAGGGAATTCAGAGAGTTCAGGGATTCAGAGAAGTCAAAGAATTCAGAAAATTCAAAGAATTCTGAGAATTCTGAAAATTCGAAGAATTCAGTCAATTCAAGGATTCAGAGAATACAAGGAATTCACAAAATTCAAGGATTCGGATAATTCAGAGGATTCCGAGAATTCAGAGAATACAAGGAATTCAGAGAATTCAAGGAATTCAGAGAATTTAAGTAATTCAGAGAGTTCAAGGAATTCAGAGAATTCAAGGATTCTGAGAACTCAAGGATTCAGAGAATTCAAGGAGTTAAGAGAATTCAAGGAATTCAGAGAATTTAAGTAATTCAGAGAGTTCAAGGAATTCAGAGAATTCAAAGAATTCAGAAAATTCGAAGAATTCACAGATTTCCAGGAATTCAGAGAATTGAAGGAATTCAGAGAATTCAAGTTATTCAGAGAGTTCAAGGAATTCAGAGAATTCAAAGAATTCAGAAAATTCGAAGAATTCACAGATTTTAAGGAATTCAGAGAAATCAAGGGAATCAGAGAAAGCAAGGCATTCGGCAAATTGGAGGCATTCAGGTCGAACAAAGAGAGATTTTCATATATCTTTAATAATTTGAAAAGAATAATTTCTTAAAAATAATATTTGAAATATTTTCAAACTAACATTAAGAAAGTTGATACGCTCCATTCCACCAGGATTTAATAATTTTAACTGTTAAAAATTTATTATACATAGATACAGAGGATCACCCTCGTATAAACCCTTACGTAAGGACATAAACGTGCACAGTTGGGAAAGGGACATCTGTGCACGTGCACAGTTGGGCAAGTGACATCTGTGCACGTGCACAGTTAGGCAAGGGACATATGTGCACGTGCACAGTTGGACAAGTGACATATGTGCACGTGCACAGTTAGGAAAGTGACATCTGTGCACGTTAAAGTGCACAGGAGTCCATCTGTGCACGTCTAAATTTCGACGTGTACAGTTGTCATTTGGACAACTGTGTTTGACCAACGACGTGCACAGTTGTCCGTCTGGCCATCGACGTGCACAGTTGGGCACGTGCAAAGTTGCTACGTGCAAAGTTGACCCCATCCCACTTTATATTACCTTTTTTATATTTTAATTTTATTCTTCTTATACTATTTATGATTGACATAAACCAATTTTATATACAAAATCGTTTTTCGAGCCGTTTTTGAGAGTTTTAGGATTTTTTTTCGTAAACGTGCTTTTTTGACGTGAGAGTGATGCTTCAGTGAACTATATTGTGATTTCATGACAATTTTGTGCTTATTATAAACAAAATTCATAAACAAATTGGCAGTTTAGGCAATTTCTCAAAGTTTAAGTTACTTTTTTTAACGTTCTTTCTTAGACTTGTGTGTGATACTTCAGTGAACTATATTTCCACTTGATGACATTCTGATTGTTAAAAACAAATTTGATAAAAATATGCAAAATTTGAGAAATTTGTTAGTGTTTGTGGTACTTTATTTCAAAAAGGTATTCTTTTAAATTGCCAGTTAATCTTCGGTAAACTATATAGCGAGCTATATTGTTATTTCATATCTGTGATTGTTATTAACAAACTGTATACACAAATGCACAGTTAGAGCAATCCTCAAGATGCAGTTACTTTTTTTAACTTGCTATGTTGTCCTTACCAATATCAAGCACAAATAAATGAGTGTTATAACTAAGAAATGCTCGATTAAAGAGCTGTTATGCTCAAGCTCTAGATTTAATTATAGAATTCCTTTATAATAATAACGTTTATGAAATAACAATATAGTTAACTGGAGCATAACTGACTAGTCAAACAAATCACTTTTCTAAAGAAATGTACCTCTAAAACTCAAAATTTGCTCAAACCGCGCATTTTTTTAAAACATTGGTTAACAACAATCGCATGTGTCTGAAGATGGCAATACAGTTTACTGAAGTATCACTTCAAATATAATCAAACCACGTTTCACACACAGAAGTAACTAAAACTCCCAAAATTCTCTCGAACCTTTTTTTTGATGTTTGTATATTACTTTAAATTGGATTGGTAACGAAAGCCACTTCATAACTATCCAAAATCATTAAAAATCACCTACGGAAATTTACAACAATACAATCTTTTTTAACAAACTATTTATTTATAATCTACTATCGGAAAGAATGGTTAGAATCTGTGCATGAGACACATAAAAAATGCATGGACGTGAAGGAAGCTAGAGTAGTATATGCTAGGACAGAAAAGTGTGGCGACAATTAGTTTGTAAACAGTGACAATAGAGTGAATGACGCATGGAACAAAGCCATCGAATAAAAATTCGCCTAAATGGGGAACCACACATAACAATTTTATGAAGCTCTTCACTCGGCGCGATCGCTAGAGAGATTGATCAGCAACCTGGGTCGGAGCAGTGTTGCGGAACGAACGGGTCATTTAAAAAAAATAACACGAGAATTCTAGATCAATCTAAAATATCTATACCTTACACCTATATACCTATATACCTATCTACCTTATACCTATGTACCTATATACCTTATACCCATATGCCCATCTACACACTACTATTTTCCAACCGAGCAAGTCACGCCTACCCCGAAAGGGAAATGGCTTAATGGTATACTAATATAATCATGAACTATCAAGTTATACTTCGCAAATGCTTATCGAGTTCATTGTAAAACAAATTATTCTGAATGAATAACTTGTTAGTAATGCAAAAATATCTTAAAAGTTACCATTATTTCAAAATTGTGTTTAAATAAAGTGAACAAAAGAAGCTTTTTTAATTGGCCTCGAGAAATCTCTCAATAATTTAGATCGCCTTAATTATAAAAAAAATGAATTTGAAATTGATTGACCGATCGACGTAACAGTCGTTCATTTTTTGTCTGAATGTCTGAATTTTTTGCAGAATATCTGAAAATCGCATCTTATTACTTCAGCTATTAGTTTAATAATGATACATTACTGGGAGTATGAATCCAAACAAAATTCCGAAGTGTGTAGATAATTTATTATAACATTATACATTTTTTTCATATTTTTGATATATATATAAATGATAAAAGCATCTTGAGAAATCAAAATCATCAATTTTAATATGTTTAAGATCCTGAACGATTTGCCGGAAGGGGATTGAGAAGTATAATTTTCAAATTTACGCTATACTATGTAGCTCAGAAAAAGTCTTTACCAATATCCGATTTTCTGGGATCAAGGTTGTATTTTCTGTGGGGTGAAACATGCTGGGTTAATGCATCCGTAGCACAGGAAGGATCCACGAGAGGCAGCTTGGAGCAAATAAGTACCTTCGAGCTGTCAGTTGACTTGACAAAGGTATACGTCATTAACGCGTGTTCAGGAGATCCCACTACATATTCAGTGTGCAGCACAGCAATTTTTTGCACTCAAGGATATAACGTTTGCAGCATACCAATTATGGAATGTAGACTTTTATGAAAGAAACTGAGTTTTTAGATTATTTTTTTGTAAATTTTATTGCTAACATCTAGGCTAAAAAGCCAAAATTGATGACATAAAATGAGGTAGATGAAGACTTCATGTAAAACAGGTTTCTCATAACACATGCATGACTTAAGCTCTTTTTAATGCCTGTAAAGCGTTGCTAAAGTTCTACTTTTCGGTCCCTAGTAAGTTAAAGTACTTTCCACACTCTACTGAGTAAAAAGTGACTTGAGAGGTGAATAATAAAAGTTATCAATATTCGCCATAATTTACCATAATCTACCAGAAACCACCGAAAATTCATGTAAATTTTAAACATTTTGGGGAAATATGAATTTCCGTAAATTTCTGCAATTTCTCAGATGAATTACATTTGCGTAATTTAAAATTTTTCAGATATTTTCAAAGTTTGAAAATTTAAAAAAATCCCGAAAATTTAAGATAAGTTATAAATCTACTATAAATTAAAAATCGTGATATATCAATTTCTAAAATTTTCCAAAATATCCTATATTTATATGAGATCGTTTGCCTGTCAACATTTATTTTTCATTCACACAAACATGCAAGACCCTCTAATGGTGAATGTTTACATACATCGAAAACGGTCGATTCCGCATTGTCTGCGAATGCGACGAGCAAAATTTCCCACATGGGTTAGCAAAATGCTTTCACCGGTGAGCAAGATGCTCTCAATAGTTACTAAAGTATTTTGCTCACTGTGTGGACATCTTGCTGAGGCAGGTTGGGTTAGTCAATTGTCATTATAGCAGTTGTAAGTTGTTACGTCAATCGTCTTGGCTCAGTGGGGTTAAATTCGATGTCTGTAAACGTTAGTCAATAATGGGTTTCGAGTCGTTAATCATCCTTTAAATCTGGATTACGCCTTTCCGAAAATCTCGTGAAATCTCAAGAAATATTTGCAATCCTTTGAAAACATGTGAATTCTTTTAAAAATTTAGTAAACCTCTTAAACTCTGTTCAATTATGTGAATATTCCTTGAAATCCTATACATTTTCTGAATATTGTACATAATCTCTGAAGATCCATTTAAAAGAATTGAGCTTCCTACAAATCCATAAAAATTCTTCAAAAACTGTGGAAATCCCATAAAATGCTTTGAGATTCCGTAAAATCCTTTGAAATTACTGAAGTGGCGTTCAATCTGTTTAGTCCCGTGAAAATCCTTCGAAATCTGTCAACATTGGTTACAATCTATAACATTTCGTGAAATATTCTGAAATATTACAAGATCCTTTGAAATTCCTTAGAAGGCTTAGAAACCTTTATCATACTCGGAAATCCTTTAGAATTTCGTTAAATCAAATTAATCATCAACCCCATTAAGCTTTTAAAATCATCTTAAATTCCTGGAAGTCCTTTAGCATCTTATGGAAATCCCTTCAGGTCCCTTTCAATTTTTAAAATCCCATTAGAGTCCCCTGAAATCCTTCAAAATCCATCAAAATACATTACCGACAGAAAGTTTTGGTATATTTTACTTTGACTGATTGAAAATTCACACTTCACTTCAGAGACAAATATCTGTGCAGAAATTGTGTGAAAAAGTGTGTAACAAAAATAAAAAATGAGACTATTTTATTGCTACTAAATCTTTCATAACAAAATATGTTTGCACAAGTTTGGAAATTGTTGCGAAAAGATATCAATATGTTCATAACGTTTTATTTCTTCACCTATTTTTTTGATAAGTTTAAAGGTATTTACATGTTGATTCTAAATAAATAATCTCTTAGGGGAATTTTTTTCTCAATAGCTGATAAGTCATTAGAAATTGGTGACTCATTTTCAGAACCAAGAACTTTCATTTTAGTTGTTTTTTAGAAATATTTTAAAATGCTGGGTATTTGAATAATTTATTATTACATTGACAGTAGAATTTACGTAAATGGAGATCAGGGAAGTTACGCTCGGCACCTTATTCCAAGAATCTAATATATTAAAATCACTGTCGGCCATCTGGCTGCTTCGCCAACTGTGCACGTTTGGTACAAATTGCAGATTCGTACCGGAAATTACCTTAATTACGTGCTCTCCAAAGTTAATGGAACAAAATATATAGGAGTATCTTGGAAGATTCTTACATTCACTGGCTAAAATATCCTTTCCACTTTCCAGTTCTGTGGTCATTTAAGAAACTGCAAATTAAGTTATTCTTGCAATGTACACTTATTTTAGATTCATTAAAGAGATTACTAACCTTTCGAATATGAATGAATGAAAGGTTGCGTTCTGTTTGAATTAATTGCAATATAGTCGGATATTAACTTTGATCAGAAGCTTGTATCCAGAGACTTCTCAAATGTTTAATCTCGTTTAAATTTAACCACTATTCAATCCAGAAGTTTGGTAGCCTTTAGAGCCGATCGATGCTTTAAATTTAATAGAGCTTGAAATCAAGAAAGTTGCAAATGCTTTCTGGTTACATCTCTGGTTGATAAATTCTCATTAATTATAGAAGCTTCTTTTCGTGCACGTATACATTTTAACAATGCTTAATGCAATGCTTTTTTTTGAAATGATTACTTTATTGTTTTAAGTAATTCAAATTTGTGTTGAAGGTTAGGTCTTTGAATTCGCTTTCAATAATTGACATGCAATTGAAAGTAGAGAAATATTTCTCGGAGAAATTTACTTTTTAATTATCTTTATTCCATCATTTGAAATTAATAGAAAGATCAGCGAATTCGGATAACTCGAAATTCTCGGCTATCCTCAACAATTTGTCTGTCATAGAAGTTTGCGAATGTTTTTGACATTGTTATCCACACCGAAAAAATGGATAGTCAAGCTGCTTATTTCACGACGTTAAGTTGAAACTAACTTCTTCGCATTCTACAATAAACATTCCAAACAGTTTTCGATACTGCATGAGATAGTGATCTCGAAATATACAAAAACAAAAGTCAGAATCACTACTTCAAATTGTAAAGAGAAAGATTACTGTTACAAGTAGCTTTAATAAAAATTTTAAATAGTACACTTGAACTTGTGAGCTTTTGTGAATAACTTATTTTCATAGTCAGAAAAGAACTGTGTCAGCGTTACTTTTTGACATGATAAGTAAAAGTGTTGAGTGGCGTAACCAGAAACTTTCGGGCCTCCTCCGAAACATTTTGTAGGAGGTCCGTTTGAAATTAAAAAAAGGCTGATTTATAACTTTCTTCGTAGTAAAGCAATAGTGTGGTCTAGTATAGTATTTTTGCTTCTTAATTTTGTTTCGTCTTTAAATGGTGATTCCGATTTTATATAATGCTTTTTGGTAGTACAGATGGAAGATTTCATATGACATAAAGAATAATGAAAATCATATTGCGCAAGTGAAAAAACGTAAAAAACAAGACGTAAGGTCATTTTCGAAAACATAGTACGTACTGTTAACTCATGTGTAATCTTCTTATAAATTTGTACTTAATCTATATGTATGCTTAAATTATTTCTCAAATTATTGCCATTCTTTGATGCCATTTTTTATTAATTTCACAATTCATTTAAGCATAAATTAAATCTAAGTTTTATTTCAAATTGCCGTCACTCCCAATCTCATTCGCAAATTTCTGAATCCATAGCCCCTAGGCGTTGCGCCTAATTAAAAATTGATTTCTCAATTCAATTTAAAAAAAAGAATAGACTTTCTAGCATATTAGTTGTTGAATGGTAGAAGAAAAAGTTCTACCAACAAAAATGATTCACTTCTGACAAAATTAGGGGAAGGTTTTTGAAAAAATGAGCCTTTTTGGCCATTTTTTTTTAGTGGGCGTAGGGCGTAAACCTGACTTTCTATTGACTTATAATACAGCTTTTTTATGCCGAAATGTCGAGTTATTTCAAATGTCAAGTTCGCTCTCCACGTTGTTTTCGAAAAAAATGACAAAACGTGTCTACCCTAAATTTTCATAAAGATTTGGCGTGACAGAAATATTTCTTTTCCTGATTAAGATTTAGCGACCAAAAACTTATGAAAAAAAATTCAATTTTGGTTAAGATATACTGTAAAAATTTGTTGGTGGTTTTGAGTAAAGTGAAAAAATGAGTTTTTGCAACACCCACCTCAAAAGTTGACGTTTGCATGCATGTAGATGGTGCCTAAAGTACCTTATTTGAGCAGACTGTGCGTGAAAAATTTTTCGCGCATGCGCAGTTTGAAGATAGCTTACTTTAGACACTGGTGAAAAAGCTGCGCATGCGCACATTCGAGATGAGGTACTTTAGACAATGGCATAGGTAACTTTAAACACTGCTGTTGGTATCTTCTTGAAATAAATTTACATTTAACTTGAACAAATGTTTCAATGATTGAAGTTTGGTTTTAGGGCTTCGTAGCCCCCCCCCCAGGGGGCGGGGGGCGAAACATCATGAACCCCAACATTTTTTTCCAACATTTTTTTTCACAAAATTTTTTTTTTCAAACATTTTTTTTCACAAAATTTTTTTTCCAACATTTTTTTGCACAAATTTTTTTTTCATAACATTTTTTTTCAAAAAATTTTTTTTTGCAATTTTTTTCAAACATTGAAAAACAATTTTTTGTAACTTCTTTACTCCACTCTATGCAATATAAAATTAGTATTTTTCATCACCACTTCCTGACAACTTTTTCGGACGGTCGTTGCAAAAAATAGCGTATGATACACGTGCGCGTAGGTGATTGTTAACTCGTATGATTGCATCATTCGCCTGCGGTTCGAAGCACTCGACTACGTTTTTGCACTCGCTTCGCTCGTGCGCTAACCACCGACTCATGCTTCGAGCCTCCGGCTTATGCTGCAAAATTCACACTCGCACACAATCACCTATTTTACGCACTTTTATCACAAATAACTATATTGAAAATTACTTTAGCGAGGATGCGTTTCTGGATTTTATAGAATTTTTCACCTAAAATCTGATTTTCGACTCAATATGGGTTGACTGGTTTTGCTGTGCTATCCTCCAATTGATATTTTTGACAATTTGATAACTATTTTTTTCGAAATAACAATAAAAATGTTCTTGGCGAATATTTTCAAGGCTACATTCGTAATTAGCAACTCAAAATATGTTAGTATACGTGTTATCAACAGAACGAGAATAGAATTAGATAGGAACATGATTTTTACAGATTTTTCCTTCTTTCATTTTGGGAAAAATGTAAAGCTTCTTGGATTTCCCCCGAATGATATTATAGTTATGAACTTGAAAGAAGATTTTTCAGAAGGTTCGTAGACATTCACTCTGAAATTCTAAAAAGTCATCAGAGTAAACAATTACCAAAAATTATGAGTAGATAATTTTCATCACTAAGTGTATCAAAACTTTCAGTCATCGGATAATTGTAGTTGTCAATTGTTTACAAGGTTTTTATCCAACTTCAGATAAATCAAATACCTGTGATTCACTGCGTACCTTTGTCTAATAAGCGGTGCTATAAAATTATCTTACTTTCGTTATAAAAAATAGTTGACAGATTAGCGGTTATCTTTTAGATAATTAGTACACACGCTTCTATAGAATGAGTCACGTACTACCAGATTCCATTATTCAAAATTTTCAGATGAATAGAAGCCAGAAGTTTTGTCGGGACAGGATATTGTTCACTTTTATCATTTTCGCCCGTACACTTATCGTCGTAATTTCTAGAATGCAGCAAAATCGTTCTTCTAAATTCCGCCATTAATTAGTTATAATTTTCAAGCTAGAATAATACGAGTCCGACACTGTAAAAACCAGGATTCGATTTAGAACTTAATTCGGTATTAAAACCGTTCACGCAACAAAACAATCCCACTTCAGTTTGATCCGCCAATCTAATAAAATAAGGTCGATTTGTGGATTGAAATAGGCTCGAAATGATGATCATTTTTCAATAACTAGATCTGATGAAACAAATTCTAATCTGTCAAGTTTAGAAACCAACCTAACCCATAGGGCTGAAGTTCGCGACGTCTGAGTGTGACGGTTCAACACTAATTTTTACGAATTTTTAATTTAATCTATTTTTTGTTTTTTGTAAGAGTGATGTTTGGAACAATTGAAACAATGCACCCTCTGAATCAATTTAGTTCGCTATTTTGGATCATTCATCAATCTGAAGTTAGCAAACTTAACAAGACAGAAACTGGTACTAAAATAAGACTACTTGTGAGATCATATTCGAACGCCCAAAAAAGGATGCCAGATAAAAATGAATGCCAATCCCAATAAGGCTGAACCAACGATTTAACAAACATTATCCACGTTTGCTTCCCTCCTGATATAGTAACACGTCGAATTTATAATAATAAAGGTCTGAGGAGTCACTCTTAATCTCCTAGATCAAATCTTGAGTCTCAAAGTATACTACGTGACTGTGAGTACTTTATTAGCCATTACTGGTATCGATGATTCATATCAATTCAACGAGTATGAGTTCTGTAAGCGGCAGTACCTTCGCGCAAACTATGTGAGGTTGGTTCGCGAACGTCTGGACTTACGCCAAGTTAACTCCAGCCTTTCCACCCTCGTTTACGAATGTATACGACCAAGTTTCCGCGGATGGTAAGTAGAAT
>CAKNXH010063041.1:26890-45067 GCA_932178445.1 Andricus quercusramuli
CTCTCTTACGGTGTTGGTCGCGACCCTGCCCTGCCGAACGCTCCAAGGGATATAGAGTCAATTGTCCGAAACGAGAAGTGCCAGATTTTCTGGAACTACGATTTTCGGGCAGCAGTCTCCGTTGCGCACTCGAGGCCTGACATTGTTCTCCAAGACTTCGAGAAACGAACGATATTCGTTATCGCATTCTCGGCTGCGTCCGAATACAACATCACTGCAAAGGAGAAAGAAAAAGAGGAGAGGTATCAAGACCTTAAAAGAGAGCTGCAACGACTGTACCCAAAATATTCGGTACGAGTAATTGTCGTCGTGATAGGTGCACTTGGAGGTGCGAAGAGATGACTGGTTTGTAACCTTAAAGCCATACCCGGGTGCCAAAAATATGCCAAGGCACTTACGAGATGGATGCACAAAGCTTTCATCCTTGGGTCGCTTCGTGTCCTCAAGACACACGAGGGTTTCGCCGGCCTGTCGTTGTGATTTCGTCGTGCCATGTGACCACCCATCTCACGGATGTGAGACGATGTGAAACTTTTCCGCTACTGGACCAGATTGGATCAAGACCTTTTGGTGGGAGAAGTTTACTTTTATATACCAACATTTAGCCCGCATATTCACCTCACATTCGAAGTCGGAGACGCCCATTCCGCAGTGGCTGGTGTTAGGACGTACTATACTCCTACCGAAAAAAGGACCACTTGTCTAAACCAGAGAATCACAGGCCAATAACTTGTTTGAAGACACTGTATAAGATCTTTGCAGCTGTCCTAAACAACAGGATTGTTCGACGAATTGAGCCTGTATGGCGAGAGATGTACGAACAACGTGGCTCGAAAGAAGGTGTAGCAGGCTGTCGAGAGAACCTGCCAATTGACAGGTGTGTCTGTAAAGACGCTGCAGCCCATCAGCGCGCCCTGTCAATGGCCTGGATTGACTACCGGAAAGCTCTCGATGCAACCTCTCATAGACTTATCATCTGTCTCTTGGAAAGCTTGAAGGTACATCCACACATATTGAGATACATAGAGAGGTTGATGCCTCTTTGGAAAACTAGGTTTACCATCTCATCTAGGAATTATCGTCTGACAACGAACAGCATCACCTTCCAGATAGGCGTCTTTCAAGGTGATGCCATGAGCTCTTTGCTTTTTTGCATCACACTTCTGCCTCTATCTCTCGCACTACGAAATTCTCCTGGATACCTCTGTGGCGACACTAATCAGCGCAAGCATAAGGTCACTAATATATTTTATATGGATGATCTGAAGATCTATGCCTCTGGTAAAAGCAAACTTCAAACTGCTATAAATATCGTCAAGAACTACACAGGAGAGATTGGGATGGACTTTGGTTTGGACAAGTGTGCCAAAATTCATCTGAAGAAGGGAAAGATTACTGGCGTCCCCAAGGACCCTGAGCTTGTGGATATAAGTGTTATTAGACATATTAATACTGGACAGACCTATACATACCTAGGCGTTCCTCAATTTCACATTCAGGACGTAACATCAGTGAAGGAGTCTCTTCGAAGCAGATACAAGCATCTTCTTCGACAGATTTGGTCTTCCAATCTGTCGGCGTTGAACAGGGTATCTGCGACTAACATGCGTGCTGTCCCGGTTCTACTCCACTCGTTTGGGGTGGTTCAATGGGCGAAGAACGATCTCAAGGCCCTTGATGTCACCACACGTAAGATCATGCATATGCACGAAAGCTTGCATATCATTTCGTCAGTTCCGCGATTATACATTTCACGCCGTCAAGGTGGACGCGGACTTTTGAATCTCCAGTGTCTTCATAACCGAATTGTTTTAAAGTACAGCTCACATCGTTGCGAATAGCAGAGATCCTCTCCTAAAGATGATCAGAAACCACGAGATGATTGGCGAAGGAGCGTTCCTTTACAAAGCCGCGGAGCAAGCGGCCGCGACCCTTGGCCTGAATTTTAACATCAGAAGTGAGGAAAGTACAGTACTCCATGTAAATGCTTCTCTCCTAAAAGCCGAATTGAAGAAAGCAGAGGTTGAATAATCTTACCAAGAGCTATTCGACAAGAAGATGCACGGAAACTTCCACAGAAATGTAGAAAAACAGTCCTGCTCGAAGGAGCAAACTTTTATTCTCCTCAGGTCATCAGGACTTAATTAAGGTACAGAGGGTTTCTTTTGCCTGCCAGGACAGTGTCATTTTCATCTTAGCATGGCGTGATCGCATTTTGTGTCAAGAAGTTCCCAGTGATAGGTACATATGTAGCATGTTATATGCACGCTGAGTACCTAAAACACATACCGTCGGGGTGTCCGACCCACGCAGGAACGACGTATATCTATAGACATAATGCGGCCCTCAACATGCTTTATTACCATCTTTGCGGCTCTTACGGAGTTGGTCGCGACTTTGCCCTGCCGAACGCCCCAAGGGAGACAGAGTCAATTCTTCAAGACGAGATGTGCCACATTTTCTGGAACTATGAGTTGCAGATAGCAGTCTCCGTTGCACACTCGAGGCCTGACATTGTTCCCCAAGACTTCGAGAAACGAAAAATATTAGTAATCGAATTTCCGTCTCTGTCCGAATACAACATCACTGCCAAGGAAAAAGAAAGGTGGAGAGGTATCAGGACCTTAGAAGAGAGCTGCAGCGACTGTACCCAAAATATTGTGTACAAGTGATTGTCCTCGTGACAGGTGCACTTGGAGGTGCGAAGAGATGACTGGTTTGTAACCTTAAAGCCATACCCGGGTGCCAAAAATATGCAGAGGCACTCTCGAGATGGATGGAGGAAGCTGTTTTCTTGGGTCGCTTCGTGTCCTCAAGAGACACGAGGGTTTCGCCTGCCTGCCGTTGTGATTTTATCGTGCTCTGTGAATACCTATCTCACGGTTGTTAGACGTGGCCATAAGTTTGATTTACCGCATTTCTACTGGAAGCCAGTGTCATGTTTTAGATGGCAGTTGCTCTCAGCGGAACCGTGCGGTGGTTGTTGAACCCTTTTTTTCAAATTATATATGTAAGATCTAATTAAATAATCTTTATATTCTTTCTACATATAAAATTCTTAATAATAAAGTATTTTTGGAAATTATATATAAAGATATGAATCACTCTTCTAAAAATAGAACATTTTTAAATCTCTTCGATTTTTCGCAAGTTCCCTCCTTGCTTTTTCTGTCCATAAACCGCCTTAATAATTTGAAGGAAATAGGGGGTTGCGCCAGAAAGTATGGTTAATATCAGGAGAAGGAAGTGGGTGCTCGGTGAAAGTAACATAACGAACTCAGATAATGTTCAGTACGTTTCCTGAAGATAAGTGTTAACATGGTTTACGAAAGATGCCCCTGCTCCTATACAGTTTAATAATATCTTAATAAGTTTGAAAATCACTTTCATGTTTCCACCTTCACATTCTTTTCCCTACTGTCCTCTTTTCCCCTGTTTTCAAAAAACTTTCTTTTATTCCCGTTCTTCCGCTTAAATTCAAGTCGAATTATCAGAACCCATTAACAAAATGCAACTCTTCTCGGATAAAAATTAGTTTTTTTTCGAATTGAAAAGTTTACTATTATATTTTCTGTATGGAAATTTATTTTGTTTAGTTAAAAATTCTGCTAGTTAGTTGAAATTTTAACTTTTGCATTAAAGATTCATGTATGTTGTTGTAAATTCATATTTTTTTGTATGAAATGAATCATGTCAGTTGGTAATTCATGTTTTTAGTTGAAAATTCATCTCCTCGTTTGAAAATTTGACTATTTTGTTGGAAATTCGTATTTTTTGTTGCATTTAACAGTTTCTCGTTTAAATTAAAATATTTCTTAGTTGAAATATGAACTATTACATGTATTGTTGAATGTTTATTTTTGTACTTGAAAATCCAGTTGAACAACCTTGTGAAAATCTTTTTTCTTGTTGTTAAAGATTTGTAATTTCAGTTGAAAATTCATCTCTTTGGTTAAAAATTAGATTTTTGTTGTTGAGAAATACCTTTTGTAACTGAAAGCGTATCTAATTCATTTTTACATTGGAATTAATATTTTTGATTAAAAATGGATCATTTATAGTTAAACATTCAAGAAATCTAAGGAAATTCGTGTTTTGCGGTAGCAAATTAATCTTCTTGTCTAACCAATGATGTTGTTTGTTGAAAATGCAACCACTGGGTAGAAGATTTAAGTATTTGGAGAAATTAACTTTTTAAAAGAAAATTCATATTTTCTGGTTAAAAATTAAATTTTTCGTAGCAAGTTCGTTCTTAATGTTTGAACAGTCATCTCACTTGGTGAAAATTTAATTTTTTTTTGTAAGAACTACAACTGCTGGGTTAAAAATTATTGTATTTCGTTAGAATATTAACTTTTTCGACAAAAAGTTGACCTTTTTGGTTGAAAATTCACATTCTTGATTGAAAATTATTGTGTTTGGTTTAAAAATTCAACTTTTCGATAACAAACTAAACTATTCATTCGAGAGTTTCGCTTTTGGATAGAAAATTAACTTTTGTGGTTGAAAATCTGTTTTGTATAAAGTTCATCTTTTTGGCTTCAAAATTCAACAATATGGTCGAAAACTCACGCATTTTTGGAAAATTCGTCTGTTTCGGTGAAAAATTGATCTTCCTGGTTTGATTTGTTTTTTAAGATTCATCTCTCCGGTTAAAACTATAATTTAGTTAATTTTTAATTTAATTCTCAAGATAAATTAATTTATCTAATTTAATTTGTTGAAAATTTGTTAATTTCTGGTTCAAAATAATTTGCCCTGATTAGTTGAAAATTCAACTATTCTTGGAAAGAAATAATATTGCATTTTTTATTCGGAATTTTTTTTTGTTTCGCATTCAGCTATTTCGTTGAAAATTCATGTATTTTCTTGAAAATTGATCTGTGGCTACACAAAGAACACAGCCACATACAAAGAAAATCTTCTCTTGGGTCTGCAGGTCAGACCCGAGCACGCATTCGAGGTCCAAAAAATCCCCGCATATCAGGGTTCTGACATAACCTTAAAAAACCTCATACATTTTTTGTCGAGTCTGACGGTCAGACCATGTTTATTATATACTTTTGGGGTCACTTAATTCGAATCCCAGGTCCAAAAAACCCCAGAATATCAGAATTTCAATATAAACTTCAAAATGCCTTCAATATAAGCTATTTAGAGCTTAAAAATTTTGTCTCTAGCCGTATATTGAGTAAAAATCAGTTTAACCCATAAACCCTATCCACTTCACAAAACAGAGGTATATAGGAGCACCGGCATTAATGCTACCGGATATATACCGCGAGGAGACACACGTAAGTCGGATGATTAAATTTAACAATTTTTTTTTTAAATCAAAACCCTGACGTGCTAGAGTTTCTTGGATAACGGATTCGGATTCAGCGATCCAAAAAACATAAAATAAGCATGGCCTGACCCGCGGACTCGGAAAAAAAAGTTTCATGAGGTTTTTTGAAGATATGTCAAAACCCTGGTTTTCTGGGATTTTTGGACCTCGGATTAGGATTTAGCGAACTCCAAAAACATGTAATAAACATGGTCTGACCCCCGGACTAAAAAAAAAATTTCATGAGGTTTTTTGAGGGTTTGTCAGAGCCCTGATGTACTGAGGTTTTATGAACCTTGGATTCGGATTCAGCGACCCCAAGAACATGTAGTAAACATGGTCTGACCTTGAGTCCCGGAAATCAATTTTTCGTGAGTTTTTTGAGGTTATTTCAGAACCCTGCCGTTCTGGGGGTTTTAGGACCTCGTATTCGGATTTAGCGACCCCATAAACATATAATCAACATGGTCTGACCTCCAGAGCCGGAAAACAGATTTTTTTTGTGTGGCTGTGTAATCTTTCCAATTAAAAATTTTACTTTCTAGAATAAAAATTGAGCTATATGATTAAAAATTGAACTACTTTGTGGAAAATTGAATTATTTCTTTGAAAATTCAACTATTTTCTCGAAGTCATCTTTTTGAGACGAAAAGTAAACTCTTCATTAAATATTCCTTCTTTTGGATTAAAAATCATCTTTCTTGGTTGAAAATTATCTTTTCCGTTGAAAATTCAAATGACTTCGAGAAAAGTCGTCTTTTTGCTTGATGAAGTAATTATTTGGCTCAAACTTCAACTATTTTATTGAAAATTCGTCTCTTTTGCTTGAAAGTTGAACTCGAGACGAGTATGAGTCTGTGTCCATTTTTGATGATTCAGCGTTGTAATCATATTCTGATAAATCTGACTTTTCAAAATCGTTTTTCGAAATATTGAACCATTCTATGTGATGATAAGGGAGGAAACGAGGAAATTTTGATGAGTCTTTGTCTTTCATTTCCGTGCTTTGTAAGTATACAGACTTATATTGAATGTAGGCGTCGAACATGAGAACAGAAGGTCGACGAAAGAAAGGCTCTGACAAGTTATTAATGTAACCGTTTTCTTGGAAATTATGATTTGTTATTGAAAATTCGTCATTTTGAGTTAAAAATTCATGTGAGAAAATGTTTTTAAATTCTTACCAAAGAAGGTATATTAGATTTGTACTAAATCTAACCGCCCAGCTGTTGTCGAATGTCCACGTTTTGAGACACTCTGAACCTGAAAAACAGGTTTTTATGAATGTGTCTGTATATATGTCTGTACGTCCATCTGTAAGCACGATAACTTTTGAAAAAATTGATATATCAGACTAGCCTTGGGTACATTTTCTCAGTTTCGGAAACTGAAGGCCAAGTTCGTTAGCCAGCTATTTTGGATAAAAATTCAAAAAATAAGAGCATTTTTCAAATTTGTTGAAGCACCTTTTTTAAAATTCGAACATTTTATGCACGGCTGATTGTAGTACTCAATAAGACAAACAATTTAGCTAAATTACTTTTTTGGACAAAATAAAAAATACCAGAATTACAGCCTCTACAAAATTTCAGAAAACAAACGAAAATGAACATTTTGAGTCAAACAACGCAAGATATAAAAAAATGCTGGAGGAAAAAACCTTGCGTTTTGAACACCCTACTAGATTATTGCAACAATTTTTTAAATTTTCTTGAAAACTCAAAAACTCAAATTTTGACCGCACGAAGAATAATGAAAAATCAAAAATTCCATTTTGCGGTCAAACTATGCAAGATATAGAGAAAGATAATATGTTGAGAATTGAGTATTCAGAAAATATCAACAGAGAACCCCGCATACAGTACATGGGAAAAAAACATTCGGTCAAATTGGACGAAACTGCGGGAAATGATAGATCCTCAGGCCCTGATAAAAAGTTCTTACAACCACAACCACCCAAAATGAATTGGTGAGGAGCTAGAGGTCGTCCAAAGTCAAAAATAATCCGAAATTGAATACTTTGTTTGTGAATATATCAAACGGTATCAAAATTAGCTAATAATATGTATATACGTACATGAGTTATATGAGTAATATCCATTATATATATATATATATATTACTCATATAACTCATGCATATACATATTATTAGTTGACTTTGATACCGTTTGATATATTCACAAATAATGTATTCAGTGTTGGAATATTTTTGACTTTGGACGACCTCTAGCTCCTCAGCAATTCATTTTGGGTGGTTGCTGCCATACGAACTTTTAATCAGGACCTGAAGATCTGTCATTTTCCGCAGTACTAACGACACAAACTATACGAAAAAAAGTATTGAGAGAAAAGTTGTTTAGTCGAAAAATATCTACTTTGTTAACAAATCATATCCATACAATTTTTAAGAGAAAATTTTTTTTTCAATTCAAACCAATTTATGAAAATAAGAAAAATTCGGTTTTAAAGCCAACATTTTTGAAGTAAAATGACCCTTTTTAAGGTCGTCAAACTAAGTTGGATTTAACTTCGATCCATATTTGAGTAAATTTATTCATGGTTATACAAGTATTCAATTCTTAAACAGTTCGTTGACTTCACCAATATTTGAAATTATTTTTTGATGTGATGCGTGGTTTTTGTTTTATTCATGGAAAACAGCATTGAATAGTAAAACACATTTTTTCAAAATATTAATTTCCGAGAATTTTAAAATCCGATAAGAGTTCAATTTGAGCGATATACTAGAAGATAACGTGGTAGTAATTTTATGTTTTGGAAACTTGATAGTCAAGTTAGTAACGAGCCGGAAGGGTGTAAAATACTTAACGGCAAGATCTGTTCTATAACGTATCCTAGATAAGGTCCAGATGAAGTACTAGGTATTTGACAAATCAGTACTCAGATAAAAGCTCATTTTTTGGCCTACTGACCAAAAAATCGAGAATGCTACAAAGTTTGAAGTTTTTGAAATTTTCGAGAACTCGAACGGCTTCGAGTACTCGAAAGTTTTGAGTACTTGGAAGTTTCGGGTTCTCAAAAGTTTCGAATTCTCGAAGACATTCAAGTACTCCAAAGTCTCGAGTTCTCGAAGACATTCAAGTACTCAAAAGTTTCAAATTCTCGTAGAGATTCGAGTACTCGAAAGTTTCGAGTTCTCGAAGACATCCGACTACTTGAAAGTTTTGAGCTGCTCAAAAGTTTCGGGGTCTCAAAGCTTTTGAGACAAACAAGAATTTATTTAAATCGGCACTAGCGGGTTTTTCGAATTGCTGACAGTGACTTGAAAATAAAAAGTAAGAATTCAGGATTTCTCATCCAAACGGTGACTAAATTTGTAACAATTTCCATAAATTGACCGACAAGAAATTTGATAAACTGACGGATTTCCATGAGACTCAGTATACTAGAGGTTTTTTTCCGAAATGGGGACCAAATTTGAAAAAAATTTATTATACTCAGGGATCGGAACCTTTTAGCTTCGCGTCCCAATAATAAATGGTTCTGGAGGGGTTTGGCTTTGAACCGTATCGTCAATCTAAAGCGTTCGGTCCGTATCAAACCCTTTGAAAAATATCAAAGTTTCGGTTCAGAACAGGACCTTGTCCAACCTCCGAGTGGACCTAATCCTTTAAAAAATAGTGGTTTCACCCCGGATTATATTAACCGGTTTCCTTGTGTCTCAGTCTTGTGAGATTTTTTTCATCGGGAAGTGAAAAAGTTTCTGAAAATATTTACGAAAATTTATGTGTAAAAATTTGGTTCTGTGATTCGCAACAAAAAGGTAAGTGTCATTAAATTCATTTTTCAAATTTTATATTCATTTATTAGGCATATAATGCCAAAATCTTGCAACCTTTAATATATTTAGATATCTACGTTTACACATATTGCTTTAAAATACGAAAATTCCGGAATGGTCAGGGTAGAATGCAGGATACTAATTTGGGCACGTCTTTTTCTGGTATAGCGTGAAGTTATTTGATAAAGTATTACGCATTACATTCACGGATAAATTTTGAAAAAATTTTGAATTTGAAAAATCAAGCTATTGAATAAGTGTTCGGGTCGAAAAAGTCGTTTTATGGATCAAGTAAAATTAAAGCTTGGAGATTTTTCATGCTGATGTCTGGTCTTCTATCTGCCTTTCTTTCAGCCTTTCTGTTTTTTAGTGACAGTTGTTTTCACTTTGCTTTCTACTTCTCGTCTCTTCTCTTTTGCGAAGTAGTCGCATTCCATGGCTGAGAAAAATTTCTTCAATTGAAGTATCCCATCTCCAGTGGGTATAAATGCATGTTATTGCAAAGTCACTTCGATTGTCACTGCAGCATCGAGTCTGCTTTTCAGATCTTCAGCAGTGGCTTCATGTTCGTGATCTTCCTTGCTACTAAAAATGATTTCAGTTTCCTTGCAGTACCTCCACTGAAATGGGGATAAAGCTTCTAGGATGCGATCTTCAGTGGAACATTGTAGGCTAAACCTTGCTGCATTCCGTTCAACATTCGCCCCTATGCCATTACATGCTTATTGCTAATATCCTAGCTCACAAGGCAGATTTCGGAAATTACGATCCTACCGCTCATGGTAAGGGAGAATGTGATGGCATAGAGGCGGATGTTAAACAAAATTCAGCAAGATTTAGCCTACAATGTTCCACTAAAGAGTGCATCCTAGATGCTTCATCCCTATTTCGGTGGGCAAAGAAGTACTGCAAGGAAACTGAAATAATTTTTAGTAGCAAGAAAGATCACGAAGCCACTGCTGAAGATCTGAAAACGATCGGACAACTTTGACTTTTTGAGTGAATACACTTGAGAAATAACGCCCCGCTAATGTATTCATACGTACTTTGATTGCAGGGTAACCTACAAGTCAAATACGGAAGTTTCTTATGAAGCACTACCTGGAGCAAAATTCTTCACGTCAAGATGCGACAGTTATAGCAATCACTCATGAAATAACAGATTGCTTCAGTGAGAAAATATGTGTTTCGGATACTAATCCTTTGGAATGGTGGTCAAAGAATAGTCATCGAATCCCAAGTTAAAGAACGCAGCTAAAGAATTCTTATTTATTCCAGCAGTTATGGGGTCAGTCAAATCTACACCATTCGTTAACAAATTACGTTCTGCTATACCAGAGGAGGACGTGCTGAAAATTAGTTCCCTACATTCCATCTTTTACATTCCGGAATTTTTATGATTATTGAGCAATAATTGCAAACGTGGATCTCTAAATATCTTGAAGGTTGAAAGATTTCGGTATTTAATGTTAAATTAATGAATATGTAGTTTAAAAAAGAAATGTATTGACACATAAAATGTCCTACTTAGTTTCAGAAACCTTTTTAATATCTGGTACAAACAAATTTTTGGACTATACCTCGAGGAGACTGGTGTATATAATGAATTTTTCAAAAATTTGGTTGCCACCTAGGAAAAAGAATTTCGAATTCTTAAATTTGTCTCATAAATTTGTGATCGGAAACGCAAAAACAAACCTATAGTATACTGCATCTCATTGGAGTCTGTCAGTTTATTAAAATTCTGAAAAATTTAGTTACTATTTTGGATAAAAAATTCCGAATTTTCACTCCAAAAATGTGACCATAAATCAGAAAAATCCCCTAGTATGGAGCTTCACGCACATCCGTTAGTTTGCTAAATTTTTACAAAATACGAGCATCGTTTAGGATAAAAAATATTGAATTTTTAATTTTTCTTTCGAATTCGCTGTTAGCAATCAAAGAACCTCCTAGTATCGGGTTTGAAAAAATTCTTGTTAATTTTAAAAGTTTCAAAAGTTTAAAAAGCTCGAAGACATTCGAGTATTCAAAAAGTATCGAGCTTTCTGGAAAAATCAATCTCATCTCGACTCGAACCAGATCGAACTTAGCTCGTCTCGACTCGAAAGGGAATAAGCTCGAAACGACTCGTTCGAGCTTCGAGCTTTTTGCACGCCTCTAGTTGATGTTGTATATGTTCCAAAAAGTACCGCTGAAATCATATAAGAGCACTATAAAAAAGTCTAAAATGTATCCCGTTTTAAAAGGACGTTTAGACATAAATCTCATCAGCGCTTGTGAAATTAATGGAAAACGTAGAATGGAACTTTTCTGGTACTTCTATCCTTAAAAATATTTAGCAATTATGAAATTTTTAAAGAAAGAATTGAATGCTATTTTCCCTGTTCTTTTGCCATAAAAAAGTCCAACTCAAAAAAAATAATAATAAGTGAGATTTTCTCAGTATTTTTTCCCAAAAAATGTTCTGCGGTGTTTTCGGACATAAATCCCATCAAAACTTGTAAAAATTTCGAAATAAAATAAAATAGATCTTTTCTCGTACTTTTCTCTCAAAAATTATTTAGGGCTTGCAAAAATTAGGATGAAATCAAGTGAGAGTTTAGCGCGCCTATGGCGCGCGTCTGTTGGATCTCATGCTTCGCGCTCGATGATATAGATTCATCACGAGCTTCGAGGTTGATAATGTATTTACCTCGCTTTATGTGCTCGGTGTTTGTACTTTCTCCACATTTCTGCACAGAACTGTGAGAATCAAAGGTCAAGCATCGACAATTGTACTTTGGTGATTGTGAATTCTTTTCGGTTAAAGCTCCTTCGGCTTTGTCCAAAGTGCGGACTTTTCTACAGCAAGTTCAACTCTATATTATACCAAATGAATATCATATTCCGATGGGTCCTAAAAGAAACTACGCAACTCGCAGCGACGGATAGAAACTACGTATCTGGCGCGCTCCATACTAAGTACATAGAAATTTGTATATACTTAGTATAGAGCGCACCAGATACGTAGTTTCTATCCGTCGCTGTGAGTTTCTTTTAGGACCCATCGATTTATTTGCGTACCACGGTCTGAGACTGCTTATTCAGATATTGCAAAATAATGTACAAATTTTATTTTTAATGGTTACGTTGATATTTGTTCTTCTTCTTGCACTAATTCAAATTCTCAGCTACCCCGAAAAATATATGATTTCAATAAATTTACATTATTACAATTCAAATTCTTTAAACGATTTTTAATAATTCTGACAAAAAATATGCATCCTATAAAAAAATAAATAATGAAAAAAGCTGTAGATCTTTTTTTGGATGTAAAACTTTCAGCTATTAATTTAATTTATTTTATTTTGAATTTTGTTTTCCACGCATAAAACAAAAGCGACGCTTCCGATTGAAAAGTAATGAAAACAAATTTATAGATATTTTTTGGGTTCTTAATGCTTCTTTCCACATTTTTTTTCGTATCTTGCATAGTTTGACCGCAAAATGGAATTTTGATTTAAATTATTTTTTTTGCGAAAAAAATTTGAATTTTTGATTTTTCATGAAAATTCATGAAGTTGTTATCATAAACCTGTAGGTCATCCAAAAAAGCAACATTTTCTACACTAGCTTTTTTCATATCGTGCGCTGTTTGGCTTAAAATTCTTATTTTATTTTCGAGTATTATGAACAGCTGCGAATAGAATTCCGAAAACTTGCAAGAAAAAAAAAACAGTTTCCAGCATTTTCAAAATGCCCTAACTTTCAGATTATCATACAAAATAGCTTGTTGACGAGAAGGGTTTGTCTTTTTATTCCTTTGAAGCGTGTGCTGATGCACAATCTAATCCAATTAGTCTTTCAAAATTTATACAGTATATAGACGACAAAATTGACAACATCGACAACAGCGACCACGAAAACGACGTAAAAGAAAGACTTGTCATTTATTCGATATGATCACTACTTAACTTGTACCATATCGCAATAGGTTATGGGCTGAGTTACCCAAAGAACAATTGAATAAATAAATAAATAAAGTTAAAACCGAAAGTAATAGACAATTCAACTTTATAAGTAACTTGCGCTAGTGTAAGTAGTGACGATGAGTGCTGAAGGAAAGAAAGATCCGGGAATAACACTTCTCAACGGTGAAAACTACAGTTTATGGAAACACCGATTTGACGTATCAATTGAACACGGTGGTCGGGAAGCAAAAAAAAGTTTGCCTGAAACACCTAAGAAAAGTGAATGTGGCATGCTCTGTCGGGTACCTGGGAGTGCTCAAAAATCGTTGAGACAAAATCTGAACAGATTCTTTTCGCGAGAAAATCACTTTTTTGTTCAGTAAAAAGTAGCAAAAATCGGTTTCTTGAGAATATCTCCTCAGGGATGTATTTCATCACAAAAGTTCTTTCCATGTGATTTGTAGAGAATCAAATTACCTTTTGAACGAGCCCTATAACTTTAGGAAACAGTCATTGGTTGCCGAGATAGAGCGCATATCAATACGCCATAAATACAGTAAATTGATTTTCGGGAATATCTCCTAAAGGATGTATTTTATCACGGAAGTACTTTAGACATAACTTTTAGAAAATTTGGTTACCTATAAAATGAGCCCTATAACATTAAAAAATATTCATTGGTTACCGAGATAGAGCGCATATTAGTGAAGTCAATAAGTGAAAAAAACCGGTTTTTCCGAGATACTCGCCCAGGAATGTATTTTATGAATAATATGATTCTTGTTGTTCGTAGAGGACTCAATCACCTTCAAAATGAGCTCTTGAACATTTGAAAATGATAAATAGCCACCGTTATAGAGCGTCTCAACTTGGACCCTTTTTGATCATTTTTCACGAAAATTGTTGAAAATCAGTTTTTCCAAAATTTCTCATGACTTAAGGTGCTAAAGAAAGTCAAATCAAGATCTGACAAAGGTCTATTCGCATGAAAATCATAGACGCAGTTAAGTGGATGATTTCTATTCAAGGAATACAGTATGACAATATTATCTAACTCGTGTTAATATTTCTTGTATTGTGTGCGTTCATAGAAAAGAGGTAAGCTCATTTTGAGTCCAGAAATAACGTCTTTTTGAGATGCAAGATTTTTAAGCCAAAAAGGTCCAAACCTGAGTCTGAGAACAAAAGAAAACTACACGGATTTACCTAGGCAACGCTTGTTTTTAGATCTGACAAAAATGAGATACAAGATTTTGGTACTCAAGCTTTTTTTTGTGTTTCAAGGATTATATTCATATAAAAGTCTGGAATGAATTCTAAGAACTACATATACTGAAAATTTGTTAACTTTCTGCAAGGTATTTCATTCCTCTCCGTGGAGATGTGGAATCAAGTGACTTATATTTTGTAAGTATAACTTTCATTATTAATCCAAAAAATCACATCATGACGACGAATCCAGACCATAAGAGCAATCACGCGGAGAACAGAAAGAAGGTATGTGGTCCTTGTGGGAGAAAAATTGTAATTGGCAAGAATAAATTGGATTCCTTTAAAATAACAAAGCGCTTCGAAAAATTAATCAAGGATTTAATCAATAAAAAATACAACTTGACAGATGACAGGTTCCCACTCAGCATTTGTACTACGTGTCGATTCACTCTCGCTGAACATTGTAAGAATAATAAAAGAAGGCCTCTTCCAGACTTTCCTAAATACGAAAATATTTTGTTAACAAGAATCACAAGGTCCAATCACTTAAACGTTGATTCTAATTACCTTGACTGCGATTGTTTGATATGTTTAACTGGTAGAGAAAAGAACCATACAAAGATGAAAATACCAAAAATAAAAAGTGGTGCACAGTGTACTAATGTTATTGAATTATGTACGAAATGCTTACAACAAATTGGACGAGGCAAGAGTCATGTTTGTGAAAAGCGTGAGCATGTAGCACGTAAAAATATGACAAGTTTATTGGATAGATTTTCAGAAGTACAGAAAGAGTTTATAGCTTCAAAAATCATCAAGGATAAATTAGAAATTGAAAAATCAAAAAATGAAATTGTGTTGAGTACTAGAGGACGAAAAAGGACGTTGGCGTTAAAGGAATTAAAAAAAAAATACTTCTTCTCCTTCAGGAAAGTTGGACAACTTTCGAGTTAATATCGATCTTTCTGCTAATCACGTGAGAAAATTAGCTTCATTCATTAGACATTCTGCTGGCAGAAAATCTGTACCAAGTCATTATGAAAATCACATGAAAGAAAAATCGAAATCATTAGATGGAGTGTACAAAATTGATATTATACAGTTTGAGGTCAAGAATGATATAAAAGAAGAGAGACCTGCCGTTTGGGCTTATGCTGAAGAGCTCGTTGATGCAGTTTTGGAGAAAAGAAATTTTGTTGGTGATTATGTTATCAAAATAATGGCAGATGGTGGACAGGGCTTCTTCAAAATTTGTTTATCCATATTTCCTCCGTCAACAGAATCAACAGATGATTCAGAAGAATCGACTTTTGATAATGTACGTGCGAAGGAAGAGAAAATTGATCTGGGAAATGTGGAAGTGAAAAGCTCAGTGACTAGCGTTAAAAAATTGATCATGCTTTGCGTAGTACCAGATATCAAGGAAACTCATGAGAATATAAAAATGCTTTTCGACCTGACTAAAATAAACAACATTTCATTCAAGTTTTCATCTGAATTGAAAGTTCTACTCATGATTAATGGGCAGCAAACAGCTACTTCCTCGTTTCCATGTCCTTATTGTTCCGTCAGCTTACAGTATTTAAAGACAAAAAACCTGGAATTCCGGCCAGAAGTTGAAGAAGAAGTTTTCGAATTGAAAAATTATGGAGATTTGGAGAGAGATTATGAGAAATTTGTTTCTTCTGGTGGTAATCCACAGTTTTTCCAGCAGTGTCACAGCGTAAGAAATGAACCTCTTTTTAAGGAAGACGACAGTGTACTGGTTCTTGATAAATGTGTTATACCGGAATTGCATATAATGCAAGGGTTCGTCAATCATCTTTTCTGGAACGGTTTGGCACCTCTTTTGGGTCGAAAAGCAGCACTCAGATGGCCTCAGCAGTTGAAAATAATTTGCAAAAACTACCAGGGTGAGATCTTTGAAGGAAATGCGTGTCGAAAATTATTGAAAAATGCAGACACACTTAATGATGAAAGAATATATGGTGATCTCGGGCCACTCGCTGTTGAACCTTATATATCTGCTTTCAGAACGATGGATAAAATTGTTGTTGCTTGCTTCTCAACGAAGAGAAATAATTCTCTTCAAGATATCGACATGCTCATTGATCAGCTTTCGAAACATCTCCTATCAGTAAACGTAACAGAAACATTAAAAATACACATCCTGCTGAAGCATGTGAAGCAATCGCTTGAATTACTCAGTAATTCAGATGGTTTGGGATTGTGGTCTGAACAGTCTGGAGAGTCCGCTCATCGAGAGTTCCTAAAATTTTGGAACAGACGCAAGATCAACACAATTGCAGATTCTTCTTATGGGAAGAGATTGAAAGATGCAGTCGTTGAATTTTCTTCGCTTCATATTTGAAACTTGAAATGCAGCTTTTTTTCATTTATGGCATTATTTGAAGTCATCATCTTGTAGTTCATTCGTCGTTTGAGAGAATATCATTGTTCAAGAGTTCAAATAAAATTGACAAAAAATATATAGGGGCAGTCTGTGATTTACGTGCAAATAGAATTTTTTTCAGATCTCAATTTGACTTTTTTTAGCACCTTAAAACATGAGAAATGTTTGAAAAAGTGATTTTCAACGATTTTCGTGAAAAATGATCAAAAAGGGTTCAAGTTGAGACGCTCTATCTCGGTGGCTATTGAACATTTTTAAATGTTCAAGGGCTCATTTTGAAGGTAATTGAGTCCTCTACGAACACCGAGAATCATATTATTCATAAAATACATTCCTGAGTAAGTATCTCGGAAAAACCGTTTTTTTTCACTTATTGACTTCACTAATATGCGCTCTATCTCGGTAACCAATAAATATCTTTTAATGTTATAGGGCTCATTTAAATCTAATTAAATTTTCTAAAAATCATGTCTAAAGTACTTCAGTGATAAAATACATCCTTTAGGAGATATTCCCGAAAATCATTTTACTGTATTTATGGCGTATTGATATGCGCTCTATCTCGGCAACCAATGACTGTTTCCTAAAGTTAAAGGACTTGTTCGAAAGGTAATTTGATTCTCTACAAATCACATAGAAACAACTTTCGTGATAAAATACATCCCTGAGAAGATATTCTCAAGAAACCGATTTTTGGTACTTTTTACTGAACAAAAAAGTGATTTTCTCGCGAAAAGAATCTGTTCAGATTTTGTCTCAACGATTTTTGAGCACTCCCAGGTACCCGACAGAGCATGCCACATTCACTTTTCTTAGGTGTTTCAGGCAGACTTTTTTTTTGCTTCCCGACGAGCGTGTGAAGATGAAGATGCCTTGGCAATTCTTGATCGTCCAGTTCCAGGTGAAATATATGACGAATGGAAGGAAAAAGGAAAGGATTGCGAAGGGCATTATTAGAACCCTATTGAAAATTCCGGCGTCGGAAACGACGTCGTGAGCTACGTAGAAAACGACGTCCTATACTACGTGTGGTATGGCATCGGAAACTACGTAAGAAACGACGTAGGGAACTACATCGGAAATTGGGATAGTAAACGACGTAGGTTCCGACGTCGTTTCATACATGGTTTCCGACATCGTTTCATACGTAGTTTACGATTTTGGTTTATATGTCGTTTCCGACGTCGTTCCATACATAGTTTACGACGTCGATAAGTACGCAGTAAACGACGTAGTAAACGACGTCGGAAATTGGGATAGTACACTACATAGTATACGAAGTCGTTTCCTATGTAGTATACGATGTAGTTTCCCAGGTAGGTTAATTTTTCATCCAAAAAAATATTCCTAAAGTAGTACAATCTGTGCATAATAATTCAACGAACTAAATTGAAAAGTTTGAATTTATAATTTGGTATACGTAGAGAATTAAATTTGGGGATACTGGGATTCACTTGTAAGGAGAGAAG
>CAKNXH010063041.1:45167-58632 GCA_932178445.1 Andricus quercusramuli
TATATATATATATATATATATATATATACTACATAGGAAACGACGTCGTATACTACGTAGTATACTATCCCAATTTCTGACGTCGTTTACTACGTCGTTTACTGCGTAGTAAACGACGTCGTATACTATGTATGGAACGAGGTCGGAAACGATGTATAAACCGACTTCGTAAGATACGTATGAAACGACCTCGTAAACTACGTATGGAACGTCGTCGGAAACCACGTACGAAACGACGTCGGAACCTACGTCGTTTACTATCCCAATTTCCGACGTAGTTTCCTACGTCGTTTCTCACGTAGTTTCCGACGTTATTCCACACGTAGTATACGACGTCGATTCATCAGTGTATAATCGATCAGTGTATAATCGATCAGTGTATAATCATTCAGTGTATAATCGCAAAAGTGCTGCATCTAAAAGTTCCGTTAAAAAGAAGATGGAAAACTCCAAAATCAAGGATGATATTCCTCTTGGCAATCAATTATTATTGTTTGAAGATTTATTGATTGAATATCGATCTGTCACTGTAAAAACATTGGACGATGAGAAAAAGATCACACCACTTTGGATTTCTTTACGCCCTGCATACGATTCAATTGCAACAGTAATTGAAATTTATCCTTGTGAACAAATGAAGTTCTTAAATGTAAAAAATAAATAGCTGGATTATGAAATTAAATTAAAAGAAAATGGAAGTGGCACCATTGCAAAAGTCTTCAGGATAGAAATTCAAGACAATGAACGAGTGCAAATTGCAATTAATTCCAACAACACGAAGAACAATAACAGTAACAGCAACTACGGCAACAAAAATAACAGCAACAACAACTACGGCAACAACAATAACAAAGGAAAGAACTTTCGTATCAAAAGGACATTAAATAAAAATGGTTAAGGCTTCAATCCCAGAAACAAATTCAAGAAAGGAGAAAAATTCAACAAATTAAATGCGAAGAACTGTGATTACTGTGGCAGGAGAAATCACGAGAAGAAAGACTGTTATGCTTGTAACAAAATATAGTAAACAGACTGGATTTTTTACGACTATTAAGAATTTGGCTGTACCACTTCAGATCTCTACAGGGAAGAAAGGCGGGAAGATTTTTGCAACGAAGGAAGGAGTCAGAAAGTTGTGACTAATCTAGGAGTAACTGGGGTCGTAGACAACGTTCTCTATGCGCCGGCTATTTCCTACAACTTGCTCCCCGTTCGCGGCTTGCAGCAGGCAGGTATGAATGTTGTTTTCGGCGACACGGGTAACTTTGTTATAAATGAGGATAACCAAATCCTGGCAATTGGAGAGTTACAAAATTATTTACTATACATAGAATTTCAATTGAAGAAAATGATGTGTAATCAAATGACAACTTATGATAATTACACATCATTTGACGGTTATCTATTTTTTCGTATTTAAAGCTTTTATAAAGTGATACATTGTGATGTTTTTTGTTACTTATATTGCTTTAAGTGTATTTTATGTCTTACAACTATCGTAGTCACTATGAACTGAGTAGAAGGGCAGCGAGACTTGAAAGGGAAAAGCTGCGCATCCACAATTATATTTTGAGTAGCTTTGCATCAGGCTATACAATTTTCAATAAATTCATCCCATACTTCAGAGGCTATGCAGAACTTGTCTATATTTAGAAAAGGCATTAACAAGAAAATCTCAAAATGGAGAAAAACATTCAAAGGGACAAATAAATAAGTCATGGAGCGCGGAAGATCAACTTCAAAAATTATGGACATAATCAGAAAATGAAAATTAAAAACCGTCAAATGACGGCCCTCGGTACCCCTGAGAGTTAAAGTTATATAAAATTTAGTATGAACGATTAGGTCATACGAACAAAACAACATTTCTTGAGATAAAAGGAAACAATTTGCTCTTTGACTGTAATAAATTAGAATCAATATATCCCACAAATGAAGTTTGTGAAGCTTGCGTATACGGTAAGCAAACACGTCTACCTTTTTCAAGTGCGAAGGACAGATCTCACGTTACATGACCTTTATTTGTAGTACACGCTGACGTATGCGGAAAAATAACTCCGGCAAGAATAAATGATAGGCATTATTTCGGTAATTTCATTGATGACTTTACGCATTGCTCGGTCGTTTATCTATTAACAAGTGAATCAAGGTTCGTGATTTTTTTAAGATTACATATCAAAAGATAAAGCGCATTTGAAATTGAAAATCGCTCACTTATATTGCGATAACGTTAATGAATATTTCCGAAATGAATTCAAAAACTTTTGTGTACAAAGGGGCATCCAGTATAATTTAACAGTCCCATATAAATCTCAAGTAATTAGATTTCTGAACGAATGAATAGATCATTGCTTGAAAAAGCGCGTACTTTAATCCATGCTCCAGAATTAGATAAAAATGTATGGGTGGAGGCTATTTTAGCTGCAAAGTATTCACTTAATTGGACTCCAACAAAGGCCATTCCACAAGACAAAACTCCATTTGAACTTTGACATAACAGAAAAACAAGAATGAATCATTTTAATATTTTTGGTTGTACTGTTTACATTCACGTATATTGCATAAAACATTTACGTCATTCTATATGTCGATAATGTCTTAATAATAAATTTCGAGAAGAGCGTTATGATAAATATCAAGAAATATTTTATTAATCAATTCTCCATAGTGGATATGGAAGAAATAAGCTTTTCCTTGAGTATCAATGTCCAAAGGAATGGCTGTAAAATTAAAATGGCTCAAAAGGCTTATCCAGAGTCAATTAAAAAAAAAATTCAATATGACTGATTGTAATCCTGTGAGCACTCCCTTGCAAAAGTACCACTGGGCTTGTTTTTAAATTGTTCAATCAAAATACAATTTTTCGGAATGGTAAAAGACAAAAACTCAACAGAAACGTCTTCGAAAGAAGCCGAGAATATGGCTTTTTTTGAAGCAGTTGAAAAAGCTCGTTGAATAAGATCCCTTTTGCAAAGTAATAAAATTGAAATTGCGAAGCCAATAACTATATTCGAAGATAAAAATAGTTGCATTGCAGTTGCAAGTTATTCGACTGACCACAAACGATCAAAACATATCGATGTGAAATACCGTTTTTCAAAAGATAAAATCGAACAAAAGGATATAATTCTTGAATATTTGTGGACAGATGAGCAGGTTGCTGATACTTTAACGAAATCGCTGCTTGCGCCACAATTAATTCAGTTCCGAAAACATGTTGGTCTGGAAAAACTTCTCAATGACTAAAAACCTGAGATTAAACTTCTAGAGCAGCTACATCTCATCATTCCTTCAACTTGCTTTATCAATGGATATTTTATGAACATGCGAAGAAAAATTTGCTTGATATGGTCTGTTGGAGTTTTTCTTGAGTTTTCCTCCGTAACCCATGCAACGTATTTTGGACCATCATTTAATTCTCCAAGTTAAAGAAAAGAGATAATATTAATAATCTCTGCATTTGAATTCATAGTTAATTGCTAAATTTGTGTAAGGGTGTTAAAATATGTAAATTTATCTTACTCACACTTCTCATATAATTTTATGTCATTGATTAATATTTCAAATCGCCACCTGGCTCTGTGTATGTTATGTCTGCGAGTCCCTCCGTAGTGGACCATATTCAAATATTCTCTTCAATTTTCTAAAAATGCAAAGTCATATTTTAGTAAGTTTGAAAAAAAGGCGTTCAAAGAAAGCATAAAATTATACATTCTTGTACATCAGAATACTCAGTGATGATACAAAATGGGATAGCAAATATTCTCGTATATTTCGAGGTATATTTCATTTCAGTGAATGTTGTTTTTGAAAAACCCCGTTCAAACTTATAATGTATCCAAATATCTATATGAAATACGGTAGGATACATCATAGTATCGGATTTTAAGCATAAGAATTTCGTGTCGTTGGAGGATCACGTCCGATTACATTTCGCAACAGACTCAATAAAGTACGTGCCCGTGCATATATTTACCATCAGCTGTGGTAGAATTCATTTTCTTTTGGCGCGATACGATACAGCAATCTTAATAGGCAAATTAGTTTGAAAGAGCGGAGTGTACCAAACAAAGTATGCAGGTTTATTCAGGGGCTAATTGTAAATTTTAAACTAGATTTAAGTTCAAAATTATAAATTCTAATTGCACAAGCTGAGTTTCAGATGCAATTAAAAGTTAAATAACTATTGTAAAGCTTGTCCATTAAGTGGTTTATTGAAGTGACCTTAGAACATTCATTTTTAGAATTATTAAACTCTAAAGATTCACAATATTCAAAAATTTTCAATTTCGAACGGCAAAAATGATAGCAATTATATTGGTGATGAAAATCACATTTTTTAGTAAATAAATCTATCCAGTCAGATTGTATGTTACTTAATACTACAGGATATGATTCTAAATATAAATATATTTAACATCTTTAAATTTTTATAATTTCAATCTCAAATCATAGTTTTGCATGCGCAATTCTAAAACAGTTCAGTTTTTGAAACCTTTACACTAAACTTTGTTGCTAGAAAAGCTTAAATTTGAAAATCTTGTGTTTTAAAGTTCTAAACTTTTGAAGGTTTCGAATTTCAAGTTTCACACTGCCGTAGATTCGAATTCAAATATCAAAAATTTCAGAGAAAGTTCTCTGTTGAATCTTCCGAAATTGAAAATTTTCATATTGGGAACCTTGATGGTCAGTTTTTAATAAAATAATTTTGGATTTGTATATTCTGAATTGTTTGGTTTCAATTCTAGTCAGTTACGAATTTAATAATTTTATTCTTAAATATTGTAGTAATTGGATAATTTCCTTCATTTTGAATGGTTATAATTTTAGAGTTCTCAATTTTCACTTTTCCCTTCTATGTTAATTTTTGAACAAATTAAATTGATGTGAAATCATTGAAATTTGAAGGAGTTTGTCTTTATTTATAATGCGTTTCCTACGGATTTACATGACTTCTGTCTCTTACAATGTTACCACCACATACATGTTTCATATTATCACATCCTAAATGATTATAACTATTTACAACTATGTAACTAAATTCCAGTATCTATATCCTTAATTCTATTTTTACAATATCACAATCTTGGGCGTACTGGAGAACAAGTGAGCAAGCAATAGAAAGCGACAGAGTGATAGAGCGAGCGAGAGCGCATCCACAGCTTATTTACTCATACTTTTACTTCTGTTCTACCTCAACTTTGCCATTTTTCACATTCAATCTTTCATTCTTCCTCACTCGCTCCTATAACCCTTCAAATTTTTCATCCACTTCTCATCCAATTCATCCTCCCCTAAAATTTTCAACAGATTCTCTTACCAGCTTCCTTTATCTTGTATTCCTCTCCTACATTCTTTCCGTACATACTCCAATGTTTCCTCTTTCCATTCACAGATTCTACACTTTCTGTTATCTCTCTTTTCCCAATACATGCCTTCTCTTAGATCGTTTCCCAATCTAAATCTTGCTATTTTGATGCATCTTCTCTCTTAATCCTTTTTTAAAATTCTTTTTTATTTCTTCCTTTTTTACTATCGTGTACCCTTCATTGTATTTTTAATTTTCAATCAGCACTCATATAATAATAGTCTAGTATTGAATAAAGGGAGCTCAGCGGACAACCCTGTCTTATTCCTCTCACCAATTAGAAATTTAGGTGACGGATGCAACAACTCGTTAAGCGCTCGAACCCGCGTAAAAGTATTGACTACACCACAAAATCGATCGATGAAAAAAAGTGGCCGAAAGGCAAAAAAAAATATACCTTCGTATTCACATTGACGCGACCGACAAAATTTTTCTTATCAAACTTTTTTATGCGACAATTATTACTCAAGATAAACAACAAAAACTTACACAATTTTTCGATCGAAAATCGACGTTTCATAAAACATAACTCGCGATTATTCGGCGTATTCTCAATACATACTCGATGACTATCAGTAACGCACTTTGTTTAAAAATGTAATATGTTTGTTTTTGTTTAATGAGAAATTAATTCCGATCGAAAACCGCGTTTTGCCAACTTCGACCAACGGGCAGGTCATCGAAAAAATGCTAGCTGAAATAACTTATCGCGAGAAAGTTGTTCACTAGACTTTGGGAAAGTTTTCCTGAAAATTTGAAGAAAATCGGTTGAAAATTGTGGAAATACCAGCGAGTTGAAGTCAACTCGCAGGTTCTAATAACTATGCCCTGTTGATCGCAATTCGCGACCCTGAATTCCTAGAAATTTCGATAACTATCGTTAACAGGAATCTTGATGTACTATTAGCCTTATATATCAATTAAAATTTAATTATGTCGTACAATTATGTATTCAAATACTTTCAACATGGGTCATTTCGGAAAAAATAAAGTGATTTTTCCTTTTCCCGCTTCGTCAAAAAGCAGTCATAACCAGAAATTCTGGAAACATTTTAGAAATACTGTGGATTAAAAAAAGGATGTAAATAACGTCATTTTTAACCAAGTATCAGTTTCGAGCTTTCATTTCTATTCTACGTTTTTCTTAGGTAGGTAATATGGAAAGTAACATTAGATTTCGATTTTGGATAAAGTTCCCAAAAGCGCTTACCTCCGATTAATTTGAAACTCGGTATACCTATGTATTTTGACGCGCTGATGACGAATATGATAGTGGAAATATCCGCCAATTTGATTTTCAAGGTCAAAACCCCAAAAAACTATAAAAAGGTTAATGTTTTTCCGTTCATTCCAGTAAATAAATAAAAGTTACAAAAAAGTTACAAAAAAGTTTCAAACAAAAGTTATAGATCCTTTAAAAATACATATTTTATGTTGAATATGTTTTTACCCTGCGACTGATATTTTTCGAGAAAATAGACCACATAAATAGAAAATAGAGAGAATAGATCACACAAATACTGCGAAATGTTCAGCGGTGCCTTCCCGACCCCACCATGACACGTTGGAAAGCGGGTCGTGTGTGACCTAAGTTATTTCTGTGGCCGGTCATAGGGGTGCCTTCGCACCCCACATGACACGTGGAAAAGGGGGTCGTGTGTGTCCTAAATTATTTCTGTGGCCAGTCACAGGGGTGCCTTCCTGCCCCCCATGAGACGTTGGAAAGGGGGTCGTGTGTAACCTAAGTTATTTCTGTGATTTCCTTGATTTTTTCCCGAAATTACTGGAAGTTTTCCAAAATTAAGAAACAGGCTAAGGATGAAAAAAACATTGAACCGTCTCTACGCTATCATAACTAAATTATCTACACCCATGAGCAACCCTTCTTGTATGTGATACCTATAAAAAGAGGTACGATTAAACCTGAATTGAATGTAATTCGGGCTTGAGCGCTAGGCCTACACTTAATCGGCCTTGATGATATTTCCAGGGCCTCCAAACGTAGTCAGCGACACGAAACCTATTGCGCAATACGCGCGTGAGTACGCACGCACTACGCATTTGTCCCTACGGTTGTCGCCCGCAAGCATGCGGCAATTTAAGTTTGAATTATTAAAAAGATTTTTCTTCCTGCGCCCTCCTCGATCCATCACGAACGCGCTTTTTTTTATGTAAGTCCACTAATGTATAGTTGTTCTGGAGTTCAAATAAAGTAGACGGATCATCTTCGGAGACGTGGCGATGAAGACAAAGTCCCGTGTTCCAAATCTCGCTCTCGCGACAAATCCGACGAATCGGCATTCGTCCCTTCCACCAGGCCCGCGGTGGCACAACCGAGCTAGATTTCCCCCTCTATCTCAATTCCCACTACCGCGACTCGCGAGTCGACAGGCTCGCTCGCACCAACGCATCGGCCTATTGCCGGCCGTCCCCACCATGTCCTACCCGACTGGCTCGCGCGGCCCGTCAGGTAGAGGCATAAATATAAGTGGCATCGCGCCACGAAAGCACCAATTTCATCATTCTTCGTTCACCTTCATTGACGTAGAGTCAATTCAATTTTCAATTGATTGAATGGATTCAATTGCTTTATGGATTGATTTTGGAATCGATAAGAATTTCATAGATTAAGTATTGAATTGGACGATAATTTGATTTAATTTATGGTTAAAATCACACGCGTATAGTGACGGAGTGCAACTCAGTCGAGATGAGACACTGAGGTGGAAGGTGTTTGGCTCGCTATCTCAAGTGTTCTGTGCCACCTACCAGCATGGCACCTAAAAGACAGAGGACAACGAAGGACCCGGATTTTACCTCCAACAATCGGTTCAACAACCTTGGCCATGATGATAGTGGAGACTCTACTGACGAAGAGTCCAACAAAATGCCTACTACCAAGGCTGGGATGAAACCTGCAAGACAATATATACCACCCATTGTCATCACTGATAAAATTAATAATCACTCACTAGTCATAAAGGAAATTAATGACTGCACAACCTCCAAAAAAACTTACTTCAATATCACGAAGCAGGGACTATCAGTCAAAGCAGCTGACAAAGCAGACTACATTACAATTAAGAAAAAACTAGATGCAAGCAACACTGCATACTTCACTCACCCCTTAAAGGAGGAAAAATTGAGGCACCTCGTCATCAAAGGACTACCAGTACTGTCCACCCAGGAGATCCAGGATGACCTTCAGAAACAAGGTGTTAAAACTACCAAACTCATTAAAATGCTGCAAAGAAAACCTACCATTCATCCAAACTACCTCGTCACCATACCACCGGATCAAGATCTCCGAGTAGTGAAGAACGTCAGATACCTGTGCCTAGTGAAAATATACTGGGACAAATACAGACATGGTAAACGTGTTACTCAGTGCCGTAGGTGCCAAACCTTTGGACATGGCACCAGCCATTGCAAGAACAATCCTAAATGCCTCAACTGCGCAGACGCGCACCTCACTGAAAATTGTGAAAGAAATGAAGAAGATCCAAAGATATGCAGCAACTGTAGCGGAGAACATCAAGCAAATGACGTGAAATGCCCAAATTACGTTAAATTACTGGAAAAAATTGATGCAAGGACTTCAAGACGAATCGCACACTCTGAACGAAACAGAATGACAGCTCCAACGCCACCTTCAAGGACACACACTTCATTTCCGGCACTTAGACAACCTACGACGAGAGCATGGAATATTCCAACGGTACGTGAAGAACGCAAACTTGACCCAACTACGAGTACAGCCAGCCAAAATGTCAACACACTACCGCCTGAGATGAAAGAATTCCAGGAGCTAGCAGCTGAAATCAAGAAACTCAACGAACTATGCAACCTAGGTAAGATGTTGAGGCTAGTTAAAACCTTAAATACTAAGCTGGCTACATGCAACAACGATTTTGATAGACTTAAAGTTTTTTCTGATTTAATGCAAAATGATAGTAACTAGCAGGTTAATTCACTCATTAACAATAGGACATTGGAATGCCAATGGTGTCAGAGGCAATTACAGAGAACTTGCGCAATTTCTTAGGGACCACAAGATAGATATTATGTTAGTAAATGAGACCAAATTGGTACCAAAGGCTAATTTTAGTATGGCAGGCTACTCTGTGATAAGAAAAGATAGGGCTAATGCGAAAGCTACTGGAGGAGTACTTATCTTAGTTAAGGACTACATTAACTATACGGAACTTATATTTCAAACGATTACTACCGAGTGCGTTGCAATTAAACTTTGTGATAATACAGTTATTGTTGCCGCTTATAACCCTCCAAGGTCTAAAATCAATATAAAAGAGTTAGAGACAATTTTTAGACTAGGAAATAAAGTTCTTCTATATGGCGATCTTAATGCTAAGAATACCGCCTGGAACTGCAAATTTGGTAATCCAAACGGTAAAACTCTCTATGCATTCGCACTCAGAAATATGTTCAAAATTTTACACCCAGATAACTTCACACTTTATCCCTACTCAACAGGGCTCCCAAGTATTGTTGATATAGGGCTTTTGAAAAACATTAATTCTGAAATAGAGATAAATACATATAACGAACTAAACTCCGACCACTTACCTGTCGTCTTTGCACTAGACAATATAAGCAATATTTCAAATGTTGAGACTGAATACTTTAATTATAGACTTGCCGACTGGGAAAAATTTAGAGAACTAATTAATCGAGAACTAGTTATAGCATCGCATATTAAGACTGTAGATGACATAAATTGTAACGTTAACAGGCTTACCAGTATTATTCTAAATGCCGCGAAAGATGCCATACCATTAAGAAAAGCGGTAACTTACTACCAAAGTGTACCAGATTACATAAAACAACTTAAAAAAGATAGGAATGCTCTACGCAAAATTGCACAAAGGACAGCTAGTAATGAAATTAAAAAAATACATAATAAACTTGCCAATAAAATTCGTAAAGAAACTGTTAAATTCTATAATAACAATTGGAATAATAAACTTGAAAGCCTCACAGTTAAAGATAATTCACTCTGGAAAATGGCTGCCTGCCTTACCAGAAAAGCTAATACAATTAAAATTCCTACCTTGCACGGCCGGAATGGACTAGCCATTTCCAATATAGATAAAGCAGAAGTCCTAGCAGAGCATTACGAATCTGTCCATCATCTTACCGAAGATATGGGAAATCTAAATACTGACAAGCTTGTTAACGATAAGTTCAGAGAAATTGCGCAGGTACCTCACGATAACGAAGAGGTCGACCTAACCTCGCCTAAAGAGATTAAAAAAGCAATCATGAGAACAGGTTCTAGAAAGGCCCCGGGACGGGATACTATCCAAAATATTTTACTTAAGAACTTGCCGAAAAAGGCTCACGTACAGCTCATGTATATCTTCAATACCTGCTTAATGCTTTGCTACTTTCCTGAAATATGGAAAACCGCGAACATTATACCCTTTCACAAGCCTGGAAAGGACAAATTGTTTCCAGCAAGCTATCGGCCAATTAGTCTACTCCCCACACTTGCAAAAGTCCTTGAACGAATAATTTACAACAGAATGTTGAATTTTGAAACTCGAAACAATCTCTTAATCTCAGAACAGTTCGGCTTTAGACGAAACAGAAGCACAGTCCAGCAACTAATTAGGCTTACAAATTATATAAGCACCAATTTTAATAAAAATATCTCAACTGCTATGGTTCTCTTAGATCTTGAAAAAGCCTTTGACACCGTCTGGCATAGAGGGCTAATTTATAAGCTTCATAAACTTAAATTTCCTATATATTTAATTAAAATCGTTTCAAGTTACCTGAAAAATAGAAAGTTTATTGTAACAGTAAATGGCATCGCATCAAAAGAGCAAAGCATTAATGCAGGTGTTACCCAAGGATCCATCCTGGGACCGCTACTTTTTTTATATTATATTAACGATATACCGACTCTAGGGGGTACCAGGCTCTCATTATTTGCTGATGACACGGCACTTTACTCGGCTTCTTGGAGTCCCGCAAGAGCTTTAAAAAAGCTTCAGGAAATTACAAATGCAGTAATAAAATATTTCCATAAGTGGAAGCTTAGTGTTAATATTGAGAAAACTGAACTTATCCTTTTTACAAGAAAAAGTTACAATCACCGTCAAAAGAAAAGAAAAATAGAATTACCTGACTTTAACATCCTTGGTAGAATCATTGAACGCCGAAGTTTGGCAAAATATTTGGGCCTTATGCTACATTTTAAACTTAGCCACAATATTCACATTGATAATGCAATCAAAAAGGGACAAAAAATTCTGGGTATACTCTACTGCCTACTCTGTAGAAAAAGTAAATTAAACATAAAAAACAAAACTCTCCTATACACTATGATAATTAGACCTACGCTCTTATATGCCGCCCCAGTTTGGAGCAGCGCTTGCAATTCAAACATACATAAACTTCAACGCTTTCAAAATAAAGTTGTCAGAATGATTACTAATTCTTCTCCTAGAACTAGAAATATTGATCTACACAAACAACTAAATCTTCCACTTATAACGGATTATATTGCTAAATTAACAAATGACTTCTTTAAAAACCAATTGAGTCTACCGGAACTCCAGGAAGCCAAACCATTGAAAAAGGACGATATGCCTTTTAAAATGAAGTATAGGATGCCCTATCATATACTAATAAAATGATAAGCGGAAAACCATCATAATTGTCTGCACAACCGGAAATTATAGCCTCAACGTCTTAACTACCTCTGTTTTGTTTGTACAGTTTATTAGATTTAAGACTTAGTTTTAAGGTTCTCTACTCATAGGTATTTTTCGCTCAATTTTTTGCCTCAACAAGTATCATTAATTTAGCTTACACTCAGTATTACTAATAATGCAACAGAATTATAAAAGAAACTAGACAGGGTCAAGCTTCCCCTTTAGGAAATAGGTACCTGATAAGAAGAAAACTATGTACAAAGACACATTTTGTATTTACTTATTATGAACAATAAAGATTTTTACAAACAACACGAAAGCACCAGTCCTCCAACGGGGACACGACGCGCAAGGTCGGACACCCACTTCTACAGGCACCCGACGTGCAAGGTCGGCATCGCCTCTCTCAACGCTGCAACAACGCTTCGAAGAACCGCAGCACGCCTGTGCATGCTCCAGCACGCAAGCTCGCCAGTGAATCCACACTGCCTCTACGGCTCTATAGCAGACCACAGTCTTCGAAAGGGTACACGACGCGCAAGGTCGGAAACCCACTTCTACAAGGCAACCGACGTGCAAGGTCGGCATCGCCTCTCCCAACGTTGCAGCCACGCATCGAAGCATCGCAGCACGCCAGTGCTCGCTCCCTACACGAGCTCGCCAGCTATCACTCACCGCCTCTACGGTACCACATACAGGCGCCACGCAAAGGCATTCTAGCACGGGCCTCCTGCCTACAAACGGTATGCCTCAAGGCCTGGACTAACTTTCTTCACCCCACGTCTCCGGACTTGATACGCCGCAGTCTTTTTTTTAATGAAATAAATTTGTTTTTTTGTGAACTTCTCACCACCTACCCCTCCTTTCCCTCATCCCTCAACACCTTTAGCATGTACGCCGAAAAATACGAAAATACGAAGTAATTGATTCAATAAAAATTCTACCCTTGTTTATCATTTAATCTCAAACTCTTATTTTCAGCGCACACACGCACGAAACATATCACCCTTCGTCGGGGACTTTCAGGTTACCTCCGAGGTGACTTCTTGGATCCAGATTGAGGGTGCATATGGAAACACTCACACACACACAAAACATATCACACTTCGTCGAGGACTTACAGGTTACCACCGAGGTGACTGCTAGGGTCCAGATTGAGGGTGTATGTGGCAAGCACTCACACACACGTACAGCACACATCACACTTCGTCGAGGACTTGCAGGTCACCCCCGAGGTGACGTCTAGGGTCCAGATTGAGGGTGTATGTGGCAAGCACTCACACACACGTACAACACACATCACACTTCGTCTAGGACTTACAGGTTGCCTCCGAGGTGACTTCTAGGGTCCAGATTGAGGGTGCATATGGCAACACTCACACACACACACGACACATATCACCCTTCGTCGGGG
>CAKNXH010063041.1:58642-103378 GCA_932178445.1 Andricus quercusramuli
TATCACCCTTCGTCAGGGACTTACAGGTTACCTCCGAGGTGACTTCTGGGGTCCCTATTGAGGGTGCGTGTGGCAACACTCACACACATGTACGACACACATCACACTTCATTCGGGACTTACAGGTTATCTCCGAGGTGACTTCTAGGGTCCCGATTGAGGGTGCATGTGGCAACACTAGTACACATACACATCACGCTTCGTCGGGGACCTACAGGTTGCTTCCGAGGTGACTTCTAGAGTGCCGATTAAGGGTGCATGTGGCAGCGCCCACCCACACACACTGCACACACCACGCTTTGTCGGGGACCTTCAGGTTGCCTCCGAGGGGACCTCTAGGGTACCGATTAAGGGTGCATGTGTCATCGCCAAAACACTTTACGAAGGAATGAAATTTTCTTGCTCAACATGAGATCCCATGGTTAAAAAATCGTTCCTATATTTCCGATCCTTATTTCACCGTCACCAAAATTGTACGTTACCCTAACCCACCCCCGTTCACCCGCCAAGTGTGACAATCTTAGAAAGGGTTAGAAGAAAATAAATCCTAATTTATTCGTGTGACTACACGCTGCTGGTGTTTCCCGTTAGATTTAAAACCCTCTCTCGACCCCGAGGGGCTCCACTGTCAGCGGAAACAGCCGCGGCAGCAATTTTTGGGATTAGTAAACCCGAGTTAATTAATTCCAGGTCCCAGCATACAAGTTAACTTTAGGGAAAACACATTCCTTTTGCAGCTATTTTTGATGCATTTATCTACGTTGACAACATTGAGAAAAATACCGTCTTTAGCATGAATTTGATAGAAAATAGCTTTTTTGCATTTTTTGGGGCTTTTTGGGGTTTCAAGAGCCCGGGGGTACTGGTTACCGCTGAAACAAAAATGAGAAATTATAGATTTTCATTTTCCGACAGAGCAAAAAATTGAGGAGGATCGATCACTAAGAATCGAAAGTCGAATTTTCGGACCACTTCTCTATCCACGTGTTTCATCCGAGAATCTGAGCAGCATCACGAAATGAAACGAAGCTGCTTCCTTGGTTTTCGTTCTTCGTAACCACTTGACCACAGGCCACTAAGAACCTTGTAAGTCCATGTTCAAACCTAGAGAGTTTTCACAATTATTTCACTTACAGAGAAAATGCTAGTGAGGTTGCGCTTCAAATTCGAAACCTAGTAAGTGTAATGAACTTACTAGGTAATGTTTCAAATCCATTGACTTGCTGGGTTTTCGTCATGGAATTATGTTTCAAATCGTCTCTTATTAAGTATTGCTGAATTGAAAATAATAATTGTATAATTTTTGAGCAATTTTTTCTTAAATATAATTTTATGAAAATGTTGCTAAGTATGTGACGAATCCAATAAGCGTTTCAACTCAATTTTGATATAACAAAATTACTTCCCGGTTTACATATACTTTTGGACAGCAGAAATCAAAACACGGTTTAAAATCACCCCTTTTGAAAAAAAAATTATAACTGGATTTAATCATTTTCAAGATAAAGAATTTTAGGTTTTTTTGAAATATGAACTATTATATTGCAAAATTCGTACTCATTTAATGTGGAAAATATGGTTTTGTTCCACATTTTTTCAGTTTCAACATTTTTTTTGTAGGCAGTTATTTCAAAATTGAAATAAATCTCTTTTTCTTTCATAAAACACAAAGTCATAATATAGTAAGATAAATCTCGCCTTTTTTATGGGTGCATTTGAAGGTTATCTTTTTCTTCAACAAATTCTGTTTACAGCTCATTAAGAGCAGAGTACGCTGATGTAGCATGTATGAAAACGGTCAAATATGCACTGATATAAACTGTCACATTGTTTGCAGCTCGACACGCAAAGCTTGTATTTGGTTTTCATATTAAAAGCTAATTTTGCAGTATGTTAGCTACGAATATGAATTATGCTTAAAAGCGTATAAACCTAATCTAGAACTTGAACACTGAAAACTGAATAGTGCATGCACTGATGTTCGTACTGCTCTAACTCGACTGTAACATCTACGGCAAATTCCCGAAACCAATTTTGTGGTAGTGTTGTTTCTCGAATACTGCTGACCGCAAGTGAATATCCTGCAGGATACAAACTACTATAATGGCCAGCTCTGGTTAGATTGTGAAAGTAAATTGGTTCCATGTTTAACTAATAAATCCTTCAGCTTTGAAGTGCAGAGCCGCAGGATTTAACATTATCTCAGTAGGGGTCACAGTGGTCCAGTAGTTGAATTTTATGTAAAAAACGAGATTTATTCCGGAAAAAGGGCATTTTATTTATTATTAAGCACGTTCTATATCAAGTGAGTATTTCTTGAATATTAACGGGAAATGTCCAATAATAACGGTACACGGAAAAAATAAGTTGTCGAAACTTCACTTGACTAGTCAACCATTCTAGGATGGGCCACTTTTTTTTAGAATCTCGTATGATTTTGATTGAAGAACCGCAGACTTCATCGAAAAAGTGAAAAAAGTCATCGAATTATTGGAAGACAATCTAGGAACATCAGTTTTCGAATTTTTATTCAGCAGATTTTGACAAAATTTTAGACGAGCATTCAATTTTTCATAAAGAGTCCTCCAGATTCCACAAGATTTGAAATACAATAACTCTAGCACCGAAACGAATAACTGATTTATAAGTTGTCGAAGAATTCGTTGACTGTCTTCTAGATATCTATATATTCACAATGTACAGGCACATTGGATCAGGCGCGGATCCAAAGAAGGGCTTTAGGGGGGGCCATCTAATAATTCCCCTCCCCCTCCACTCTTAAGGGAGAGGGAGAGAAGGTAATAATCATTCTAAAGTTATTTATTTGCTTTGAATGTTTATTAAAAATTATATAAATATATTATTCACAAATCTTATAAACATCATAAACAAATGTTTCAATAAAAACCATGTTTTTATATTTACAAGCTGCGTCTTGCATGTTATGGTATAATCATTATTTAACAAGTATAAAATACTCATAAAATTTTTGAAGTCAAGCATAAACTATAAAACGATTATTTTTAAAGAGCAAAATTTAGGCGTATATTTCCACTCTTTGCGATATTCATATTCCCGGTTGAAATCCTGGCTGAGGCAGATTTTTTCTTTTTCTTAAAAATTATTTTTCTGAAGTAATCGTGTTAACGAATCTAAATTGGTATTAATTATAAATTTACTCTATCAATTTCAATGATCTAAATTGAAAAATGAATCAACAAATACATCAGTCTTCAAAATTATATCATTTTACGCAATTTTAAGTCAGAAAAATTAAAAATTGAAAAATTATAATTTTTTTCAATTGAACACTTTTCAAATTAGAAGTCAAATTATTTTAAGTTTAAATCGCTTTGAATGGATGATTATTCAATTGTTATTTATACATTAAAATTTGTTTTGAAATCTTTTAAAACGTTCTCTTAAAAATACGTTTTTTTTACTGGAAAATCAATTTTTTCCAAATTCATAACTGTTCAATTTTTATTTGTTCATCAAAATTTGCGTCCGTTTTAAAATATTTTTAAATATTCTGTTGAAATTAATTTTTCAAAATAAAAATCATTCGAAAATTTTCCCACGAATCTTAAGACAATATTTGTATTATCTTAGGACCTTACAAAATCCTTAAAAGCTTAAAAATTGTATTTAAAAACTTCTAAATATATCTCCTCAACTTACTCGAATTTTTTCTGAATGGATACATTTTTATTTGTTATTTACACATCAATATTCAACATTTTCACTTTCAAATACAAAATTTTAAATTAGAACAATTAAAATTAACATTGTAACGTTTAGCTCTCCGAAATTTTAACGATTCAAGGCTTTCTGTTTCAAACAATTCAGTTTCAAATTGTTCGGATTTCAGTATTTCATTTATAATTGTTCATTTTAAATAAACAGTTAAACTTTGCTGACTATTAAAAATTTTTTTTTTTTTTTTAATTAATAATTTTCATAATTGAAGTCGTTAAAAATCGTATATTTTAGACTGAAACAGCAGATAATTTATAAAGTTTCAATCGGAAGTTTACATTTTGTTAACTACTACGGCTTTCGAATTGAAACAGTTCAATTTTTAACGTCAAAATCGGTAAATTTTTTAATTTCATCAGATTCAGAATCGTGCTATAAAATCAATCAATTATTGTTCAATTGCGAATACACGAACTACAGTTTAATTTTTAAAATCATTACTTAATTTATATTTACAGTTGATCAACTTAAAACATTTTTTGTCGAAAATTTTCAGTTTCGAAAGATATTAATCGTGTATTGTGTAAGTCTTCAAAACTGCATTTCAACATTCATTTAATTGAAAATGTACCCTCAAAAATAAAGATGTAAAATGAAAAATTTGGATCGTAAAAGATTTTCGAATTCCACATTGCAAACTGAATGATTTCATAATTGAAAAAGTTAACAACTGAACTTAGCATTTAAAAAAAAGTTGAAATGAAACTTATGTTGAATTGCATTATATATCTTGTGACATGAAATTTGTGATATTTCAAGTGTTGGATAGGTTTTTCTTTAAAAAACTGGTAAAAATACCGGTCAAAAAATAAATTCACTGTTATTTCCCGCTCTCAAAAAATTCTGATCATCTCCTGGTTTCCCAGACATTGAAGTCTTTAAATTAACACAATAAAAACTCTGGGATAAATTTTGCTGCACCTAATTTTAACATGGCGTTCCATCTCGCTCGGAGTTGGGCTACGAAACTATCACTTATTGTTTTTGCCGCAAAAACTGTAAAAACAATTGACTACAGGTGACTTTTCATACCCCAAATCCAAGGGAAACGATACCTTTTGTAGTGGTACCATGCACACTACCAAGACTAATTTTTTTTAAGGGAAATGGTACCCTGAAATTAGCGTTAGATTCACACTTTGTTTTTTCTGTGAAATTTCTATTCAATATAGCAAACACATTTTAATGTTTTTCAAAATATTGATAAATTTCAAAATAGTAAGCTTTCTCCGAAGTTTTTGACTTCTTTTTAAGGGTATTTTGACACCTTATGTTTTAGTTTTTTTTTAATTACACTAATTTTCCCATTTTTTAATTTATGCAGTTGAGGTAGACATCCCAGTAATCGTGACCTTAGTCCCAGTAATCGTGATGGCAATTTTCTTGCTTTTTATGTATGTAAATTCGTGAAGAGTAATATAGTCTTCAAATATCCTATTCGTCTGAATTCAGCGAAAATATTTTTGGGGACCTTATTCATTTGAAAGTGTCAACAATTTCAGTGTCGGCCAATTCATTTTAATCTGCTAGATTGTAAGTCAAGCTCCAATTAGCCAGAATTCGCAGCGCGAATACACTTAAAAACTGGCCTATTCAATTGAATTCTTAAGGTATAACTCAAGCGTGGGCGCATATAGGATTTGTTGTTAATATATATTAATGTTTTCTGTAGCTCAGTGTTGTCCTCTGGAATTAACACACTTGGGATCGCTGGTTCGAGACTCGATGCATGCAATTTTTATTAATTTCTTTCGAAATTACCTTGAACACGAATTAAGGCAAATTGACAAGCATTCAATTCACGCTGGCTCAGTTCGTTTCAACGAATCAGAAAGCAGAATTCGGGCGAATTTAAGCATGTTAACTCGCCGCAATCCTCCCGAATTAGTTTCTTTTTGCTGGGATAGTAAACTTCAATTATCTTATTTGAAAAATTCGGGTCTGGGCTTTGGGGGGGGGGGGGCAAGCCGCCGTGGCCCCCCCTCTGGATCTGCGCCTGCATTGGATGCTTATATTACCACGTAGTGACGCTCAGGTGAAGTGGTATATATGTATAAGTCTGAATGGAGTCGCGGTCACCGGCAATGAACAAATGAGCGCGGATTTAAATTTGGCTATACTGTTTTCTAAAAACTCGTTAGGAGTCATCGAAAGTTTCATTGGCTGGCTTCGAAGCATTAGTGTATCAGTGTTTCAAGAACTCTATTCCTCTGGTCTTCACATTTTCATTGAAATTATTTTGTACATTCGACAATTCTTTCTACTTTTTAAACAAGTATCAATCAAAGTTTCTAAAGACGATTCTTCCAATTTATGACATACGTTTAGCCCTATCCTAGAGTGGTTGACTAAGTCATTGAAAATTTGAACAACCAATTTTTTTCGTGTAGCGCCATTTCTTTAGCGAGCTCTCTAGTAAGTTTTGGGGTAGAATTATTTTTAGTTAGCTGACCAAACTTTTAACTGACTAACTACTTACTGAAAAAAACTAATAGAAACAACTAAAACAGAACAAAATTACAGAATTTCAAACTCCTGTTTGTTTGTTCTCATACTCCCTTAGACGTTCAAATTTTATTCTCATGTATTTTTATTAGTTGAAAGCTTCGAAATTTTCTAACAAACTTCTTAATCCCAGTAAGAAAATGTTTATAGTGTAAAAAAACTGAAATAACAAAAATGATTATTTACAAACAACGAAATTAGAATAACTTTTTTTTAAATAATCAGTTCACTAACATGTAAAACCAAACCATATAACTATGAAATCCATAATAATTATACTTCATTAGAGAGTCCTCATATACGCTACTTTTTTACGTATTATTTTCGATTTCCAAAATTTTTTTTCTACAACTAAAGCTTACATAGTTTTCTCTGATACACCGTTTTGCGTATTGTATTATATATTCTAAAAATATTACAAGTGAAACGAAATTCCTATATTTGTTTATCGCAGGTTTTAGTCGTTCTTCATTCTCTTTCTCCTCAGTTTTGTGGTTTTTTCAAACTAAATATGAACTAAATTATAGAACCCAATAATAAAGTCCAATTATTTTTCGTTGAGAATTCATTTTTTTTGGTCATAAGTCTACTATGATATTTTTGGTTAAGAATTGATCTTTTTCGGGAAATAATTTCATAATATGGTTCATAATTTTATTATTTGATTAGAAGTTTTAATATTTTGTTCGAAAACTCAATAATTTTATTAAAAAGTCATTGAAAATTCGAAAGTTTAGTTAAAAAATTAACTTTTTTGGTTGAAAAGTCTTTTTTGGTTGAAAAGTCTCTTTTGGTTTACAATTAATTTTTTTGATCACAATTGATATTGTCGGTTTGAAAGTTCATCTTTTTAACTTGCAAATTCAAAAATTTTATTGAAATTTTTTTTCGTGACTGAGAAATTTTCTGAGTAAGATATAAAGTATTTTGTTCAAACTACATTTCTTCTGAATAAATTCAACTGGTTTCGACTTAGAAATACAATTAATACATTTTTCGTTGAAAATTAATTTTTTATGGTTGAAAATTCAACTATTTTGGCAGAAAATGCAAGAATTTGGTAAAAAATGAACTTTTTTCTTCAGAATTCATGTTTTCGAGCTGAAAATTCAACTGTTTCATAGAGAATTCTTCTTTTGGGCTTGAAAATTTAACAATCTGGTTGAAAAAAGCAACTATTTTTTGAAGTCTTCTTTCCGAATAAATTAACTGTTTTTTATTTGAAATTTATTTGTTGAAAATTCAACTCCTTGGTTGAAATTTATCCTACTATACCATTAAGCCATTTCCCTTTCGGCGAGCCTCTAGGGGTAAGCGTGACACTACCCGATTCGGGTAGTGTTTCTAGGTGGATAGTTTCTTGTAGTAAATAACTACAAGTGTGGGCTCATCACACCCACGACCGCCAACAGCAACGCAGTAGTATCAGACAGTCACCCATCTAAGTACTAACCGCGACCAACACTGCTTAACTTCAGTGATCTAACGGGAACTGGTGTTTCCAGCGTGGTATGGTCGTTGCCATAAAAACCTAAATTGTCAAAAATTCATTTTTTGAGTTGAATATTTATGATTTCATTAGAAAATTTATATTATTCGTAAAAATGTGTTCTGTTCACGATTCTTAAAAAATGAATCACAGCCTTGTTAAAAAAAGAAGGAAAGGGGAAAATTGGGTCAAAGTTCTTGAGTTAAGGTTTTGTATAGGATATTCAAAATTAATGGGGAAAGGTTGGGAGATGGGGAGAAAACGGGATTGTATAAGAGAGGAACTGTTATCCCTGATATCTTGATAGAACATCGAACACGATACAAATCCTCCTCTTTAAGCGGCCACTAATTAATTACATAAAAGAATGAATATCATCGTACAAAGTTTAATACATAAATATATGACATAATTTTCTTAATTAAAAATTTTAAAATATATTCAATCATTTTCACATTTTCTTATATTAATCTTTCTCTCCTTTCCACAATCGTGAAATGTGCTCGAATTTCTGAAATACCTGTAAGACTATTAGAAATTCTTTTAGCTCGAGACACATGAAAAATTTATCGCATATTCTCAACATTTTTCATGAATAACCTATATTACCTCATAGAAATAGTGAGAATTTCCCAAATATGATGGAATTCGAATAAGGTCTTCGAGATTGCTGCTATTATATTTTCATTTTTAGCATTCGTGAAATTATTTATTTCTATGCAAAGTTTAATATAATGTTTTGCGATCTTTCTGCACTTGGTTCGTATATTCTTCGAAGAAACTTCACAAATAATTTTAAACCGTATATAAGGTACTTCGTCCACTTTCGCTCTCAGCTTCTCATTTGAGAAGCAAAGGAAGCGTCGTTTAATCCTACATAAAAGTCACAAGACATGATATATAAACTCTTGATGTGAAGTTGCAGTCTTCTCTGTATGTGACCTGGATAAAAATCTTTCGACTTGACGAGGTTGTAAGAGCTTGAAGAAAAATAAAAGGAAAAAATGCGAGAAGCGTGAGTTTCGCAAGCCATAGAATCAGATGGCGAAAGCTTGATTTCGATTTAAGATTCCTTCCTGAGCGGCCTCTTCTCGAAATCATCTGCCAAACAGTCACGTATATTATCTTTTCTATAGATCATGCCATGAATCCTCTTCTGCTATTAATACCTCTTAATGCTATTTTAAAATTCAGAAGAGCATCAGGAAGAGAACCTTTTAAATTTTTATTATTCTCCCGTAGGTTACTTTGAAGGATGATAACTCGGCAGCTACTGAAGATATGAGTTTTTTTTTTAATTTTTTTTCAGAATTTTGTCTAGATTAATTCTTCTATAATACATTTTGCTCGGAAATATGATGAGAAGGGTCAACGAAGGCGAGCAAATTTTTAATTTGCATCATGAGCACTTAATAAACTTAATAAACTACCAGATGTCTGATATAATTGGAATTTACTGAAAAAAGAATATGCGATCTATATTCAACTACTGATAATTTCTGTTTTGAAAAACTTTAGGAAATTTTCAGGTCTCAGAAAATAAAATGCAACTGAATTCTAAGGAATGCTACTAAACTAAGAGTGAATTTCAGTCAGATGAAAAGAATTTCCATCAGTGTTATTGAATTTCCGTTAACCACGTCCGATTTCAAGAAAATCAATAGAATTACAGTTTATACAGCAGAATTCCATTCAAATAGAAATGCATCACCGTCAGTTTAACTCGACTTTGTACATGTGGATTAATTCGAGTCAATCAATTTCAATTCTTCTTAACTGAAGTGGATTTCCAATAATTAAAGTATACTACATATGCATACACGGAAAAAATTAGTTGTTTAAATTTTGAATGAATGAGTCAACCACTCTAGGATAGGGCTAAACGTATGTCATAAATTGGAAGAATCGTCTTTAGAAACTTTGATTGATACTTGTTTAAAAAGTAGAAAGAATTGTAGGAAGTACAAAATAATATCAATGAAAATGTGAAGACCAGAGGGATAGAGTTTTTCAAACACTGATACACTAATGCTTTGAAGCCAGTCAATGAAACTTTCTATGACTCCTAACGAATTTTTAGAAAACAGTGTAGCCAAATTTTAAAAATATATATTTCGCCTTTATATTTACTATATTGTTATTCACATGGACTGACGCTTAAGTTATATTTATTTTCACAGATACACACGAACCTGTGAAGAATCGAAACAAATTTTGCGGCGGGACATAACACATTGAAGATTTTGCACAAATCCCAGTGAAGAGCCAAATTTAAATCTTCGCTCATTTGTTCATTGCCGGTGACCGCGACTCCATTCAGACTTATAAATACACCATTTTACCTGAGCGTCACTACGTGTTAACACAAGCGTCCAATGTGATTTACATTGTGCATATATAGATATGTAGAAGGCAGTCGACGAATCCTTCGACAACATATAAATCAGGTATTCGTTTCTCTGCTAGAGTTATTGTATTTCAAATCTTTTCTAATACGGAGGACTTTTTATGAAAAATTGAATGCTCGTCTAAAACTTGGTCAAAAACTGCGGGATAAAAATTCGAGAACTGATGTTCTTAGACTGTGTTTCAATAATTCATTGACTTTTTCCACTTTTTCGATAAAGTGGGCGGTTCTTTTATAGAAATTAGATGAGGTACAAAAAAAAATGTGGCCTATCCTAGAATGAGTGACTCGTCAAGTAAAGTTTCGACAACTTATTTTTTCCGTGTAGTTGAATGCAGTTTCATTCAACCAAACTTTGTTCCAGGCAACTAAAGCTAATCTGAGTCAGATACATTAAGTGAAATTTCATTTTGAATAAGCTAAACTTACAATTTTAATGTACATTTCCCAATTTAAGTCATTATTATGGTGTACATCAGAATTCAAGTGAATTCAACCAAATTCAACTGATTTCAAAGGTAGCGACTTAATCAACACATTTTAAATAGCTGCAGGTAGGGTAATAGCGAATAGGGTAACAGCGACTGGTGTTTACTCTGTGGTGTTTACAGTGAGTTTACTCTAGGCACAGTTACCCTGCTGGCTATCGCCCCAATTCGCTCATTTTCATTTAGATATTATATTACACCAGAGTCTCGCTATTTGAAGGAGCGATCGCACGCGTTATATAAATTCTTAGAATCGCTGGTCCACGCAGTTCATCACCGGATAGGGCGAGAGACGGTTGCGACTCCGCCTCTGAAGGGACGCCGGCACTACTGCTCAGACAAGTAAATTACGCAATATTATGGAAACGGTTCAGGCCGCTCTGGCTGTTTACGTTTCGCTGTACGCGTTATATGAACAAGGCTATTTTCAGGCAACCCCGGAGATTGTTCATCTATCGAGATTCTGGTGTATATGAATTTTATATTAAAGATATTAAAGATGAAGAAAAGAGTTTACTGTTTGTTTAGATTATTTCCATAATCTAATTATCTTCAAAAAATTGTTATTTTTTATATTGGGAAACCGTTTTATTCATCCTAATAAAAAAAAATCAAGGAGTATAAGAATGTATACATGACTCATAAGAAACAAAAAGGTTGAGTTATATCTCTGAATACATCAACAACAAAAAAACAAAGTTAAAAACATATCAATTGAGAAAATTGATTTCCTAATTAATTTCTCAATGAAAATAATGAAATAAGGAGCCCTTATTTTTCTGATGACTAACTTTTTAAGAAATGCGTTCAATTTTCCGATTTTTTTTTTTAATCTAAGAACTTTTTTTTTAAATAAAATATCGAGCTGAAACTTTGTAAAATGTATGAGAAGACAATAAACTACGTTTGCGTACTTTATTCAAGGAGGAAGTTCGCAAAAAATTATTTTTGAAGAAATTAAAACTGGGTGCATTTTTTTAACCTAAGAACTTTTTTTATAAGTAAAATATCGGCTTCCAAGTTTGAGAAATGCAAGAGCCGACAGTAAAGTACGTTTATGTACATTATTTGAGTATAAAAGATGCAAGAAAAAAAATTCCAACTAAATGTCAACTCCGGCTCCGGTTGCCTGTTCGGTCGGTATTCGCGATGGGCACGACAATGCGAAGTCTGGCGGCCACTAATCGAGGCTCTATCAGCTGGCTCGTCTACATCTGAAATATGGGGTCCACGCTTGCAAAGATTGATGATGCGGTGTTCTTACAATAATATTTTTCAAAAGTTGTGTCCAGCATAAAAGTTGAGTGAAATATGTTGTTTCAATGTTGAATTATGTAATTATTGAAATCGATATTGGCCTCGTTTAGTGGCCGCCAAACTTCGCATTTTCGTGCTCATCGCGAATACCGTCCGAACTGGCAACCGTTGTGGACATTTAGTTGGAATTTTTCTTTTTGCATCTTTCATACTCAAATGATGTACATAAACGTACTTCACTGTCGGCTCTTGCATTTCTCAAAGTTTGAAGCCGATCTTTTGTTTACAAAAAAAGTTCTTAGATTCAACAAAAAATTCGGAAAATTGACAAAGTGAGGTCGGTAATGTAGGTATTTCACTGTGTCACATGCCCAGTTCCCAAAATCTGCAGTTTCATTAATTCATCACTGACAGAGAATAAAGCATGTCACTTGAGAGTCAGTGACAGTTATTGGTTTGAAGTTGCAGACGTATAGTCTGATGGAATTTTCTTCAAATATATTTTTTTCTCTGAATAAATAACAGAAAACGTTTTCAAAAAACGTATATACTTATTCGGGCCATACAAACAATAAAAAAGTACTTGTATGCAAAAAGAATAGTACGTTCTGAAAGAATAAAATATTTGGAAAAAAAACGAAGAAAATGTGCTACTTTTGTTTATAGGAGATCGAAAGCTAGGAGACCGAGGGTCCAAAAAAAAAATCTGCATGCTGTGCTGTTGGTTTTCAGACTTCGCGCTACGCGCTCGGTCTTTTCTATTTCCCTTACATTTGTGAGCAGGCCTTTTAAAATTAAAGATCAAAGCATCGACAACTGTAATTTGGTGATTGTGAATTCTCTTTTGTTGATGCTCCTACAGCTTTTACGAATACATTCTCATCATGGATCTCGTGCCCCGCACTTGCTTTTGTCGAAAATCAAAACTTTTGTACATTATGTTCAACTCTATTATATGAAACGTACATATATTATATTTATTTCTGTACCTCGGTCTATGGCTGCTTATTCGGATATCACAAAATAAAACACAAATTTTGTTTTCATAGTTACTCTAATTTTTGTTCCTCATTTTGCACTAATTTTAATTTTCAAATACCCTGGAAAATGTATCATTTCAATAAATTTATATTATCACAATTCATAATATGCATTGGTATTGAAACAAAAATATTTTCATTGTCTTGTTTTCCCAATCAAAAAAGTGCGCATCCTATTAAAAAAAGAAACAGTTATTAAACTTTTTATTGCAATTTGTGTCGTCTTTCCTTACATTTTATTTGTTTATAAATAATTGTTATTTTTCACGATTTGAACGAAAAATACGCATTCTAGCGTAAGGTGGTTCTAAGCGAAGGTCAAGCGTTAAGCAGGTCAAAAATGCCCTTGGCTGGAACCAGATTTTCAATGAGCCCTTTTCTAGGACTTGGTATCATAAATTTTTTCTAGGATTTCAGAATCCCCATCATCACCCCCATACTCATGGTGGCTAAAAATGTGTTTTATGGTTTTAATTTTTTTGTGACACAATTGTGTAATAGAAAAATCTGAAAAAAATTAGTAAGGAACAAATAATTAGAATAGACCTAAAAAAAAAATTTCCACTTTTTTGGCTGGAAATTCCAATGTTCCAAAAATTTGGTTGGTCAAAAATTGTTTGAGCACTGTTCCAAATTTTTCTTAAATGAAAGGTCATCTCATGTGCTAACTTTCAGAATTTTTTCAGATTTTTATTTAATTTGGACGGTAGTTTTTTTAAAATAAAAACTTTCACATTAGGCAGATACCCTTATTAAGGAGAAGCATTGGTTAGTATTGGATCCAGTACTTCTTTCCCGAAAAAGTATTGGATTTCCAATACTTATTCGCGAAAAAGGTCTTAGATCCGATACTTACCAATACTTCTTTTTCATAAGGGTATCATGGATTAATATTGAAATGCTGAATATTACTTATGGTCGAATTCTGTAATTTTTAATATTTTTGAATTTACAGCTACCATTTTATATTGTACGAACAGTTTGCTTAATATTTCTTCTGTTTGAACGATTTTCGACAAACATCGAGTATGGGATAGACAGTAAATCACAGCAGCAGCATGTGAGTAGCAACCGATCGTACGATTAGTATTTGCGCACTCACAACAATATCGTTAAATTACTTCGAAACCAATGAAATTAGGCGTGTATTCAACAAAGCACTTAGAACGCCGCGCCGACGATTCATATGACGTGACTGAACTTCTACTTTCAAAATACGATACAGCTTGACTTAGTTGATACGAACCCGTGAACAATATTTCGAGATGGTTGATGGTCATTTCCGAAAAATCTCCCACATCCGATGAACATATATGTTTGAAAGAAAACTTTCACCCACTCCATCGTTTTTTCTTGCACTTATTGAGCCAAAATATTCTCGGAATCATTATTTGATTTCAAACGCGATACAAAGGACTCGCAATTTTGTATATCGGAATTGAGACGTTTTCCGAATTTTTTGTTTGATAAACATGCAATTTTACTACAAAGGCCGATTTTCTTGAGTGAAAGCATTCATCCATTTTTTGTAGCGGATATATTAAAACCTGCTTTATTCACTGTTTTCTATGCTATAATTTATATTGAGCTTCAACAATATGTATGATTAAAATTTTTTCTAGATATGTTTTTGCAAGGGTTTAACTTTAAGGGTTAAGTGGAAATGGTTCTTCGCAGGTTATAAAGTTCTCGTGCCAGCACTTAAAGGATAACGTAACCAGCTAAATATAGTTGAATCTAATGACTCTCGCCGAGTGAGGAAAATGCATTGGGTTGCTGCAGCAAAACATGGCATCATTGGAAGGAAATATCGACTCCTCCGTCATCAAATATATAATAAGTTACTTCCGAAAATCGGCTATTTTAGTAACATTGCATGTTTTTCAAATAAGACATTCGGGAAACGTCTCAATTCCGATATGCAAAATGGCGAGTCCTTTGTATCGCGTTTGAAATCAACCAATGATTCCGAAAATATTTTTGCTCAAGAAGTTCAAGAAAAAACGATGGAGTAGGCGAAAGATTTCTTTCGAGCATATGTTCATCGGATGTGGAAGATTTCTCGAAAATGACCGTCAACGATCTCGAAATATTTTTCACGGGTTCGTATCAACTCAGTCAAGCTATATCGTATTTTGAAAGTAGAAGTTCAGTCACGTCATATGAACCGTCGGCATTCTGAGTGTTTTGTTGAATACACGCTTGATTCCATTGGTTTTGAAGGGATTAAACGATATTGTTGTGAGTGCGCAAATGCTAATCGTACGATCGGTTGCTGCTCACATGCTGCTGCTGTGATTTACTATCTATCCCATGCTCGATATTTGTCGAAAATCGTTCCGTTTCACACACTTATTGAAACATGCAGAAACATTGAAAACACAGCGTTTGATCATAAGTAATATTCAGCATTTCAATATAAGATCTAAGACTTTTTTCGCGAATAAGTATTGGAAAGCCAATACTTTTTCCGGAAAAAAGGACTGGATCCAATACTTACCAATACTTCTACTCAATAAGTGTATCTGCCATCTGGGAAAGTTTCCATTAAAAAAAACTACCTTCCACGTTGATTAAAAATCTAAAAAAATTCTGGAAGTTAGCACATAAGGTAAGCCACATTTTTAGACAGAAAAGGGCTCATTGAAAATCTGATTCCTGCCAAGGGCATTTTTGACCTGCTTTACCCTTTTTAGATAAAATTTAGGCGAAAAATTCTGTTAAATTATGGCTGAATGAAATGTTATTCTGGCTTGTGTTCTTTTTCCAAATGGTTGATTTTTTTTATTACATTCTCATTGTAATGAGAAGGTATTGGTTTTATTTAAAATTTGACATGGTCGGTTTTCATCAAATCTCCACGTTTTGAGACTCCTTGAGTCAGAAAAAACGATTTTCACGAAGGTGTCTGTCTGTCTGTAGTCTGTAGTCTGTAGTCTGTCTGTAGGCTGTAGGCACGATAACTTTCGAAAAAATAATCAGATTGGATTGTGCTTTGGCACACTTCTTTAGGGCCTAAAAAGAAAGAACAAGTTCGTTAACTAGCTAATTTTGATAAAAATTCAAAAAGTTGAGCATTTTGAAAATTTTCTAGACCATTTTTTTTTTTAATTCAAAAATTCTTTGTACGGCTATTCATAGAACTTCGAAGCTCGAACAATTTATCTCAATGACTTTTTCGGATAAGAAAAAAATTACCGGAGTTATAGCATTTTCAATATTACAAAAAACAAACGTAAATGAAAATTTTATGCCGAAAAACGCACGATATGAAAAATGTCAATAGGAGAAAAATGTTTCTTTTTGAATACCCTACAATATTTTCGTAACAACTTTTTGACTTTTTTGAAAAATCCAAAATCCAAATTTTGATCACACAAAAAAATAATGAAAAATCAATAATTTCATTTTGCTGTCAAACTATGCAGGATACGACCAAAGACGAATGGAACAAAATTCTGCACCCAAAAAATATCTCCAAATTTCTTATTATTCACTTTTTGATATGATGCGTACTTTTTGTTTTATTCGTAAAAGACAGCATTGGAAATAGTAAAATTAAATTTTTAGACGAATAACAGAAGCTACGAGAAAAATGACAGAGACAAAATTTGTTCATCCAAAGAAGAGGTACAAATTTCTTATAAATCATGTTTTGATAGAATGCGTAGTTTTTTTTTTATTCGTGACTTTTTTATTTCTATCATACAGTGCACAGAACCGAGCGTGGAACGCAAGGTTCAAATGATTTCCAAATCACATATCGAGCGCGAAGCGCGAGTGTCTGGATGAGAATGTGTTCCTTAAGGTCGATAGAACCTTGAGTAAATCAAGTTTCATTACATTCTAAAATAAAAACAAATTTAACAATCACTTCACATGTAGAGGTTTTGATAATTTTATAATATTTGCAAATAAACTTTCTCTTTCCATCAAATTTGAACACGAAGTTCAAAAATCTAGAGAAACCGAGCGTGAAGCGCGATGTAAATACGTCCGAGCGCGTAGCGCGAGGTGAATGCATAATCGAGCGCGAAGCGCGAGATCCAACAGTCGCGCGCCCTAGGCGCGCTCAAACTTGCGAGCGAAGCGAGCTGCGCGCGAATTTTTTGTAATATATTTTATAACAAGAGTTTATATCAAATTTGTAGATAATTTTTGCTGGTACAACTTCTTTTTCAATTTTTTCATCCCTTGTGTCGTTTTTCCAAAAAATAAGTTTTTCATTTTCCTCTTATTTTTTAAAATTAAGAGAAAATCAACTTGTCCCATCTGAAAGTATTCATAAAAAATGTATAGGTCCTTTTTGGGTGAAAAACTTCTGTCTATTAATTTTTTTCGTACCTTGTGTCTTTTTTCAAGAAAAGTTATGAATTTATTTCTAATGTTATTTTTTACGTTTAAAAGTTTTTGATCCCTAAAACTGCGTGCTAAAGACAAATCCAATCGGGCAAATCAAATCCGATACGTAGAGATTTAGAGAAATCTGCGATAGTCAGTTTTCACATAAAAACAATGCCTTCTCATTCTAATGAGAATTTAAAAATTATTTACAGCAGTTTTAATTTGCTGAAGACCGTAAAAATGAGCAAAAACTATCCGAAATAGTCGAAACATGATCATTGATAGTCAATCATCTTAAAGAAACAAAAAATGTATGTCTTTTGACCATAAGCAGTGAAAATATAGGGGTCTCAAGGTATAGACAAAAATTATTCACAAAAGTTTTGATTTGTGGAATATAGTCAAAATGAGCGAAAAGTAGCCAAAAACTCCGACCATTCTCTTAAAAAGAACCAGTGGAATCTTACTGTTTGAAACAGCCAGACCTGTGTCACTGACAATCAGCGAAAATTCACTGGTTCATTCAATGATGTTCCAGCACTGGTTTAATCAGTGAGGTTCACTGGTTTATCAGTACCAGTAGTCATGTGGTCGTACGCGTTGTCGCCTGTCAGCTGTTTAGGTATGCCATTTATCATTCATCAGTATTGTGACGAAAGTTGTGAAATTATCTTTTAAAAACCGCACTTTCACAATAATGAATGAAGGCTGGGCTGCAATATAATGGTATATAACATGTTGCGCCTAATTGTGAGTAGATCCGTCGTTATATCAACGTGTCGCATCGCTCAACGTCAAAACCAAGTGTCCAGGGGCCTTCCCACTATCAAGCGAAAAATATTATATCCCCTGCTCATTACAGCCAGGCGCCAAATATTTTTAAAACAATCAACGAACACTTGTACGCAATAAGGTTCGTTTTCACTCGAGAAATGCCAAGACAAGACCTGAATGAGGCGGCGACGCCACACGTGCGTACCAGACGACTGGAGGTTCATGTCTCGTCCGCATGGAGCGCTATATCACTGGTTGAATCTATCATTTGACATCACTGATAGAATCTGTAGCGCTATTTTAGTTGATTCACTTACTGGTTTGCCCTGTTAACGTGGAAAAATCACTGGTTTACCAGTGATAATTCAAAATACTGATTCAACCGTGGACAATTTCACTGGTTCACTTTAAGAGAGCACGAACACTGACGTTCGATTTTCGTATAGAATCAAACGAGTGTACATCTTTCAACCATCAGCGATCAAGAGATGAAAGTCCAAACCCCTAAAAAAAATTACTGACGAAAATTTTGAAATGCGGAAAACAGACAAAATGAGCAAAAAATTCATCCACAAATATAGACAGTCCATTTTCGTATAGAGCGAATTAAGTTTACAACTTTCAACTTTTTCCATAATTATCCATCGATGTTCGTCACTGGAGTTTTATTAGGAAATTTCAATTTTTTGAGACCGTAATAGTCTTTTTTCATGCAAGCAATTTTTTATAATACCTACATTTGAAGTTTATAATTATTCAAAGGACACCGCACCAAGCGTACAGTAAATGGCTTTTTCTGAAAAATTCTGAATCTAATTTTTTTTTCTCATATGTTCGAACCTGCAAAGCAATAATCCGAAAGAAAAAAGTAAGAAAAATGGACAGTTTTTGAACAAAAAATTGTCAATGTTTCAATTTTTACATGTACTATAATACAAAAATGCTTATTTTAGTGAAAAGTTTTTTTTTTCTCCTAAACTCTCAGTTAGATTTTGCTAAAGGTTTCACATTTTGACTATCAGTCTTACCAAAACAAAAGGTTCCTATCTAAGATCTAGAAAGATTAACGGTTTTTTGGGTAAACAGCATGTTATGGGGGTGTATGCATACTGTAGACGGCCAAGTATGGAAATCATCATTTCTTAGTAACTAAAATTCTATACTTCCCGTACAGAATCAAACGAGTGTATCTCTTTCAGCCATCAGCGATCAAGAGATAATTTCTTGTAACTAAAATTCTAAACTTTTCGTAGAGAATCAAGCGAGTGTATGGAAATCATCATTTCTTAGTAACTGAAGTCACTGAAGATTTTTAATTTAACTGCTAGGGTATCAAATCACTTCCAAATAAGTAAAGGAAGCATGCATAGCACGGATGTTTTGTATGTGCATCTACCTCAAGATTTGTTTTATCATCCCTTGAACATTTAATCCGGAATATCGACATTTCTTATTGACTAAAATCAGAAAAAGTTTTCTGAATAATCTATGAGGATAGAAATCATATTCAAAGTAGATAGGGAAGGTGTAGACGACAAGGATGTCTTTGAATTCTTCTGAAGCGTTGTTTAATCATCCCTTATTTAGAGAAGCAGATAAATTAACTTTCCGTAAGGAAAAAATGACCAAGGATCAGGCCTACGAAATCACTTTAAAACATACATAGGAAGCGTCTTTTAACAGGATTTGCATTAGTATTTATTGTCAGGATCATCTAATCACCCCTTACTTATTGAACAAGGAAATCGATATTTTTTACGGGAAAAAGCACCAGAGATTATTATATTTATACATTCATCAATAAAATTACTTTAAAACATATACACTTATACAGGTAGCGTTTTTTTAGCAGGATTTTCATTTATTGTCAGGGTGGTCTAATCATCCTCTAATTATTGAAACAAGGAAATCGATATTGTATACGAGATAAAAATGAAATATTATAAAATATCGATTTTCTTGATCAATAAATAAGAGATGATTGAATGGCCCTGACACAAACTTCTAATGCAAATCCTGTTGAAAGACGCTTCCTATGCATGTTTTGAAGTGATTTTGTTCATCACTAATATGTTAATGGAAAAATCTGTGATGGTTACTTCGTATAAAATATCGATTTCTTTGTTTCAATAATTAAGGGATGATAACACTACGATAAAAATAAATTATAATGCAAATCCTCCTAAATTACACTTCCTATATGTATATTTTAAAATGATAATGTAGGTCTGGTCTTTGGTAATTTATTCCTTACGAAAAGTGAAGTTCTCTGCTTCTCTAAGTAAGGGGTGATTAGGCAACCCTCTAGAAAAATTCAAAGATATCCTTTTCGTTCTACACTTTCCCCATCTACTTTAATATGATTCCTATCCTCATAGATTAATCAGAAAACTGTTTGTGATTTTAGTCTTCAAAAAATGTCGATATTCCGGATTATATATTCGAGGGATGATAAAACAACCCTTGAAGTGAATGCACATATATAATATCCGTGCTACGCACGCTTCCTTTAATTATTCAAAAGTGATTTCATACCCCAGCAGTTAAATAAAAAATCTCCAGTGACTTTAGTTACTAAGAAGTTATGATTTCCATACTTGGATGTTTAAAGTATGAAAACACCCCCATAACATGCTGTATACCCAAAAAGCCGCCAATCTTTCTAGATCTTTGATGTGAACCTTTTTTTTTGGTAAGACTGATGGTCAAAATGTGGAACTTTTAGCAAAATGTAAGAAAAAGTCTAGGAGAAAAAAAACTTTCACTAAAATAAGCATTTTTCTATTAAAATACATGTAAAAAGTGAAACTTTGACAATTTTTTGTTGAGAAACTGTCCATTTTTCTTACTTTTTCCTTCCGGATTATTGCTTTGCAGGTTCGAAAATACAAAGAAAATTAGATTTAGAATTTTTAACAAAAAGCCATTTACTGTACATCTGGTGCGGGAACCTTTCCCTATAAATCAATAAGAATCTAATTTTCAATTCATCGAGTAACTTGAACTTGCAATAATTTCTAAATTCGCTAAGATTAGTTGAACCTTAAGCAATTTCTTCCTAATTTTAAGGTAAAATAGAAATTTACAGATAGTATTTCAGCTATAATTCAACCTTTAGATTTCGTTTTCTGAAGATTGGTTTCCAATACATTTTTAAGATCTTCTTTCCTTTATCAGAGAAATTTTAAGATCAATTCAGAAGTGTTATAGTCTACAAAGTACTCTCAAAGGGCGAAAGTACAAGACGTAAGGCTCTCGCTGGTAGATGCTTCGTGATATAAACGATCTTCTCATTAGCTCGCACTTCGTTCGCCTCGAATATGGAACTCCATAAACTTTGGCGATTATGGACTAGTTCTATATCGATTTTACTATCAGGCCACGTGAATCATTGAATTACGAAATAAGTCAATTTGAATACTGCCTCTTACGAAAATTAATACGAGCACTCACCATTTGTCCTCTGATAAGCTATCGCCGATCTTTAATATATTCAGGGGAAACCAGTACGAGCCGAATATCAGTAAGAACTGAATAAAGTTATCAGGTGACTGGGTGTTAGAGCAAAAGTTCTGTAGTATTTTTTCACGAGTAGCAATATCAGAAACGAGTTTTAAAATCATTTTTTTATCACTTACCTGCTATTTTTTAATATTAAAATTGAAAACTTTCTCATTTGGACACAGCGATACAAATTGTATACGCTGCCCATGTAGAAATAGGGAGGGCCAGACTAGTTATGTAAGGCTGTTTTAGCCAGGCACTATTTAGAACTTCTAGCGAGGTCATAACAGGAATACCCTTCAACCGCCCGTCTAGACCCTCTCTGTTTTCCGGTACGCTCATTATTTAGCTGATGTGATGTAAATATATGTGACAAACTATTTCTCAACACAAAATGATTATTTTTATTATTTTCCACTGGGTTCCACATATACAGCAAAAATTTAACTGTTTTCCTTATGCTTCACGTATTAACAAAAAATTCGAACTTTATTTTAATGAAAGTGATTGTGAAAGGTGAAAAAAGAAATTACTTTAATTTTTTTGGTTATATTCACGAATCACATTTAGTATATATAATAAATAGAATTTCACAAAACTACTACTTGAACTATATTCAATGAAAATTTACGTAGTGTTATTTTCAATAAAAACACCTGTTCATAAGTCTTAAACGCACGGATGCTTCAGATGAAAATAAATTTCAGTTTGCTGTCACGTGTTGTTGAGGCAGCCATTCGCCTGTTTACTAAATCATGATTTACTATCTGTTTCAAAAATCCTGGCTCATCTACAAATCATTCAATATCTCCATCAGAAAAAAATCGCTTAAAAAAAGGAAAAACATTTTGCCAATCTTCATTTCATAGCGAATAAGTACAATATCATCTGATTGCGATGCGCCCATAAGTTTCGATGCAAATTCGCAGTGAAGGTAAAAAAACGTGGTTAAAAGTACCTTTTATACCTTGGTCAACTTTCGACTGTTCTATTTCGTGGAAAAATGCATGAATTGGTTGGGAAAAAATAGAGTAGTTAGATTGATGTTTTATTTGTAAGTTCTTGAAAAATTCAAAAATATGTATAACTTTGGTGTCGGCAGTGAATAAAAGCGAAGGATGCTAACTCAGCTTTTAATCAAGCTGGAAGGCTCCACTAAGGCTTGAAATTTTTCAAAAAAATCAACAAATGCAATGGTAGGGTTTTTAATACACTTGATTACATCATTAACACGCTATTGCATATTATTTTTTTCTGTTTTTTTTTCTACAGTAGTCGACCACAATTATAATCGATACGTTGAAGGGGTTACCATCCACTGTTGTCAAAGTCGGTTGACCCACGCGGCACATTCTACCAGATCTACGAAATTTGAAGAAAAGAAAGATCACTTTATGAGGCAAAGGATCAAGCAGGACATCGATACCCTGGAACCCGCTGAAAGTATCATCGACTTCTTTTGTGCCTCCAGTCCAAAAAAAAAAAAAAAAACAGAAAATAATAATATGTAATAGCGTGTTATTGATGTAATTAACTGTTTTTAAAAACCAACCATTGAATTTGTTGATTTTTTTTGAAAATTTCAAACCTCAGTAGAGTCTTCCAGCTTGATTAGAAGCTGAGTTAGCATCCTTCGCTTTTATTCACTGCCGACAACAAAGTTATAAATATTTTTGAATTTTTCGAAAACGTACTTACAAATAAAATATCAAGCTAACTACTCGATTTTTTGCCAAACAATTCATGCATTTTTCCACGAAATAGAACGGTCGAAAGTTGACCAAGGTATAAAAGTTGCTTTTAACCACGTTTTTCCACCTTCACTGCGAATTTGCATCGAAACTTGTGGGCGCATCGCAATCAAATGATACTGTACTTATTCGTAATGAAATGAGGATTGACAAGATGTTTTTCCTTTTTTTGAGCGATTTTTTTTTTATTGAGATATTCAATGATTTGTAGAGGGGCCACGATTTTTGAAACAGATGTGCATACAAACTTCTGAAGATGGCACTGCATCATATCGACGCCTCCATTCAATATGAGTCGATGTGCTGACAGCGTCGTGTATGAGACAATGCGCTGTGTATATGCATAGGGAATAGTCTCACACAGAGCGCTGTCAGCACATAGACTCATATTGAATGGAGGCGTCGATATATACTGCAGCACCATCTTCAGGAAATTTATCTGGGGTATGCTGACTAGCGCCGGATTAGGGCCTAACTAGAGGCACATAGTTTTTTCTAGTCATAAGAAATAAAAAATCTTAGCAGTGCCTTGAAGGGTCCTGTTCAGAACTTACTAGTCCAGTTGTTCTAGTGAGATTCTGACTACTGCCCTAATTGAAATGGGGACAAATGCGGCAGTTTGTACATGGGTGCCAGATTATAATTTTTGTATGGAATTACATTGCTTTCACTATTTTTTACTCGCTCCTTTGATTCGTCCAACTTTTGGCTTCAAACGGTCTGATGATTAATTCATTTTAATTTTCATTGAAAAATATATTTTACGTGTAGTTCTGAAAAGTGCCATTAGGCAATTGTCTCTTACCAACATAACCAAATAAATTATTCGTAATTTTTTGGTTTATGATAGTTGGCATCAATGAGTGTCATGTTTAGATATTAAATAAGACACAGTTTGGAACTCGTACAATTCCCATAACATATATTGCAAAATAATCACTGTATAAATAAACAAATATTTTTGAATAACAGTTTTGGACTGTTTTTTCAAGAATTTATACACAATGTCCTTCGAGAACTGATCGGAAAGACTCGAAATATAAATAGTCACTTCGTACCAGAAGAGTATCATCTGAATAAACTTACAGCATCATAAAAAAGGATGAAATATAACATAAATGACAGATATTATTCATCTGATAGCATTACTATTTTTAAATTGAATATTCTCGTTTTCATTCAGTATATAATGCTTTTCCCACTTGTTCATGAATTATTTGTATTGCGACTTCAAAAGTTTTTCTATCCATTTCGTATTGTTTTCTCCTACTTCTGGAGCTATCACAATTATTAGGATCATATTTATTGTACTTGTTGTTAAGATTGGTAATTTAACTTAAAATGGAATTTCTGGAAAAATTAACAAATACAACGAAAATTCTAGAAGAAATGTGGTTAATCGATTTCCAAAAAATCCGTTTTCAATCGTTGAATTCTTAAATCAAGTAATATTTCAGATTATTTTGTGCTATAGTTAGTTGAATAGTTTCTGAGATACTATGCTGCTCTAGTACCGTATAACGGCGCTGTTTTCGTTCCCCTGGGCGATTTCCATTATACAGAATCGTGTGTAATTTCAAGTACAGAAATGTTGAGGCAAACAAGTTCCATGGATATTTTGGTATCATAGAATGGTTGAGAAAATTTTATTTCATATCACTAAATCCCAAATCTTCTTTGAAACTTCAATCAAATATTTAAGTGTGTTCGCCAAAAATTTGACAACCTTAGGTCCCAGTCATTTTCCACGTTTCCTTTGAATAATAAATTTTTCTCAAAATAATTGCAGTAAAGTAGTTAAATCAAGGTAAAATTAAGTGAAGTTTTAAAATTTAGGCGACTTCATTTGGAAGTTATAAATAAAAAATTACGCAAAATGGCTTGTCAAGCACATATTCGAAACTACAAATTTTTTATGAAAAAATAATAAATTATATGATAAAATTTTTTCAATATTTGGAATTAACAGACATCTTGTATATTGAGTTCAAAAAAATAAAAATTAAGAGATTTTGGTATTCCCTGCTTTGAAGTAGCAAACCCTAATTTTTACTAGATACTTCTTTAGAATCAAGAAGTGGGAATTATTAGAAAAAACAAAGTGATTTGTCAAAATAAACGCAGCTTGAAATGCAACGGATATTTAATCAACCTACAATAATACCACCATTGTTTAAAAAATGCGCACGGTGAACCTGAACCATCTTCAACCTAAATGAAAAATAAAAAAAAATATTTCCATCTATTTGATTTTTTTAAAGTTTTTAGTACTACACCCAACAGAGAATTGAATCAAAATTGTGTGAAATAGTCTTTTAATGTACTAACTTCCTATCCTATCGTTCTGTTTTTGTAAAATATATATATATTTTCTGTAAAAATTCAAGTGAGTTTTACTTATCTAAAAAAGGGCTCTATTTTTTTTTTCTTCAAATACTTGAAACGTTGAAATATATCCGAAAGTAACAAACAAGAAAGGAAAGTCCAGCGCAAAAACGTTTTAATAACCTTAAGGAGAAAATATAATTTTCTGCTATATACAAAAACATCCATAAAGCACTGCTTTCCACTCATTCATTTCTTTCATACTACCTTTCAATCAGTATTCAAAGTAAAATAAAACTTCCCAAACAATAATTTCCAATATGTGAAACAAAGAACTTCATTTAATAATTCCAAAAGGGGCTCAAGATTTTTTCATTGAATATTTGAAATGCTTGAAAACTATTAGAGACTAATATACAATAAAGAAACGTTGAGTATGAAAAATGCTTGAATAACCCTAATGACAAAGAAAAATTTCTTGCTGAACAAAAACCTCCAGAAAACGCAAAGTTGTCAATTTACTCAATTCATTTTTGATACTATTCAACTCAATTTTCAATGCTGAATAACATTTTTCGTAGAAAAATGATTTAAAGTATGTGAAAAGTATATAACCAAAAAAATGATTTGGAGTTAAGTTATGACGTTAAATATTCGTATATAAGATGTTATGATGTTGACCAGGGTGTAATATATATTATTGAAGATGGAAAGTAATGTAGATTACTGGTCAAATTTTATTTTAATTTATGTCTGAGAGACTCTCAGATCATAAACGTTACAATACGTTTCGACTGCTTGTCGACAGTCCTCATCAGTACAAATTCTTCTACTGTAAATTCAAACCAGTTGTTATAATTGTAATTTTTGAAGGTTGTACATACTATTGTATTGACTCCGTCTGCTGTACGGACTTAATTATAGATTAAAATTATTGTTGACATATTAACACACATTTGTTTTCTTGCCGTCCAGCAGACGGAGTCTATACAATAGTATTTACAACCTTCAAAAATTACAATTATAACAAGAGGTTTGCATTTACAGCAGAAGAATTTGTACTGATGAGGACTGTCGACGAGCAGTCGAAACGTATTGTAACGTTTATGATCTGAGATTCTCTCAGACATAAATTAAAATAAAATTTGACCAGTAATCTACATTACTTTCCATCTTCAATAATATAGTTAAATATTCGTATCTGGTCCACATATATTTTTAAAACATGTTTGAAATATTCTTGTCTTAACAGTCGCATGTCATGTCACGCGACCTTTCACGGAGAAAAATAGATATTGAAATGTAGATATTGAAGATTTTGATATTTAACCATATTATATAGATATTACAGCATAATATCTAATATCTTCTACTCAATATTCAAGATATTGAAGGGCAATATTTGCGTATATTGGAAATATAAAATGTGTGATATTAACCGTTAATATCTGAGATATTAAAAAAGCGAAATTTTATCGGAGCAATGTCGTTGACGTGTGGCGTGGCGACAAAAATGTTAACCCCGCTTGGTCCGTACCTTGAGCATTCGTCGTGTGTGTTGTGGTTTTTCGGATAAATATTGCGTTAAAAGTTCTAGTGGAAAATGGATTGAGTGTTGTTGGATATAATATCATAATTTTCTTGAGAGAATATGAGGACTCGGCACTACAGGCATCAATTATATTAGCCTTGGACAGCGTGTTATCAGCTCTAGTCGAAAATTCAATAATAATGAATAAAAAAAGGCAAATGTTTGAGTATTCGGATAACCAAATCAGAGGACTACGATATAAAATACTTTTGTATTTTATAGAAATAGGCATGCTTTACAGGTAATTTTTGCACAATTAACGAATATTTTTTGAATATCTTAGATTCTGCCCTTTAATATCTTGGATATTGTCAGTTAAAATCTTCTTTTTAATATCTATGGATGCTCTACTTCAGTATCTAGATTTCTGTCCCATAGTTAAATCTCTAAGATATTAACTAGTAATATCTAGATAGTCTGCTCTAATATCTATTTTTCTCCGTGTTGGCAGCGTAAACAATTCATATTCAGCACATATACATTCCTTAATCTTTCAATTTTATATTACCATAATCTCTTAGGTTGCCATCAATTAGAAAAATATATTTAGGGCTTTATGGAGTTCCTTTTTTGGACTTGTCCATATTTTCCGTAACGCTTTTGAGGGAGAGAGATTCTAAAAGAAACTTTCATGGTATTCTTTTACGATGGGGAAGGGTTCAAGTACTGTCACGCAACATTTTTTAAAATTTTATAATTTATAGAAGGATAGCAAATCAATACAAGAACGTAGGAAGGGATAAGAGAATTATTTTTAATAACACTCCCCATGATACCGGCTTATTTTCTTGCCTGTGAAGCGGGCTCACAATTCCGATTTTCGAGCGGTGTAAGCAGAAAGTACTTTCTGCTCCCTAGTGTGTAGAAAAGTGACATTAGTGAAAAATATGACTCATGATTAAAGTAGGTGTGAATATCGTGTTGGCGGGAATTATACATTTCAAGGTTCTGAAATATACTATTTTGAAATATTTTTGTGAGTCATGTGTAAAAGTTTGGGTACCCTATCTGGAACACCCATAATGCAAAAAATTGTAGATATTATTTTGGTCACCGTAGAAGAGTTGCAACTTTTCCAAGTTGAATCAATTATATTTTCTGTGCGTTAAATAATTATTGAGAATTTTTTATCTGTACATTTTTCAATAGCAATTAAAAAAATGAAAGCATATTTCAGAAGGAATAATTTTTGTTCATTTACAATTTTTCGAAATACCAACAAAAATTACTTTTTTTCCTTTGGTTGGTTCATGGAGAAAAATTGGTATTAAATCTAGATATTTCACTACAGAAGAACGATCTAGATATTTAGCTGAAAAATCTTGATATTGGAGTTCAATATGCTGGTTTTAAAAACTCCAAAAATAAAAATATCCAAATTGATATATCAAAAAATGATTTTTTCTACAATATGATTGTACATTATTATTTGTTTTTGAAAACTGTACAGATAAAAAATGAACAGAAATGTCAAGTTAGCAGCGTATGTCTACAGAATGTTACGAAACTCATTCAAATATGTTAAACAAGCTTTACACGCAAAAAATAAATGATAATTAGAACAGTTGATGCTGCTATGAAATTATAGTGCGTTACAGCGATAAAACTGCAAACGAGGGTTCACCGTAGCGAAGATTGCCGTCGACACAAAGAGAAAGGAAGGAATGCTCGTATCAAATCTGAGAGTGAGGATGACATTTCCCAACGAGAAACTCAAAGAGATTTATGTTCACAGCTTTCAGAATACATATTTACTGAATAATCTAAGCCCCAAACTATACGGAGCTCGAACCGCTTAACCCTGCAATTAATGGAGTATATGTGGCTGCCACATAGACTCGTTTCTGAGTTAACAGTGTTCTTCAAAAACAGGGCAAAACTGGGGAGATCAAATAGTTTCAGCTTTCGGATTTATATAGTAAGGTTGTGCGACAGTATCACCAACTGCAGTGAACTCCACGCCCACTATACACTCTGTCGAATATATATCCCGGTTATTATCTACCATGAGATTTCCTAAATAAAAGCGAACCCATTACAAAAGTGCGAAATGAAATTCTCCCTAAGCTGCGTGCAGCGGACATTTCATACTTCAATAAGAATTACTTCTTAATTGAATCGAGGGACTGTTCTTAACTTACAAAACAAAAAATGTAAAACTGCATTAAAGTTCGGTCCCCTGCGATTTTGTTGAAACTCACATATTTGATGTAATTTCTGAATGCTGTGGCCGCGAAAAAAATTCGAAGCTTTTGTGGGTTAGATAAGCCTATTGTAAAGCTTGGCAAATTTTCTCTTGAAGTTGTTACATCAAACTTAATTTGATTTTGTTTAGACCCAACAATATTTCATTGCAGAATGGTCCACACCAAAGCGTACCAACTTTCAGCCCCCTGCATATCTAAGTATAGTGAATTATGTTTCGGCAGATAGAAGAAAAATGAAAGAAGTTTGTTTTGGGCAGGTACGCTCATATGAAATGTAGTACCGTTTCTCCATGGTTAAGGTTGCTTTATAAATTTAATTCAGTGAGATTTCGCTGACCATCAGTGAAAACTCGAACTGATTTGATTCAATAACCTATTAGGCAAAGATTCAAATTTAGAGAGTGTTTCCTTGCATTACATAATGAAGAAAATTGTTCCGAAACCAGAAAAATGTTCGTTTTAATTTAAAAAAAAATGAAACCGCGGACTATTTCACTGTAACTTTTTAGTTTTCGAAAACAATATAATAGGCGAAATTTTCAAACTTCATTCCGTTCAAGAATTTGCTGACTTTTTGAAGGATGGCTTTGTGAGGGCAGGTCCACAAGGAGATACGTAAAAGTTGACGTTCTATTTTATACACGTATTTCACACCACATACACGTTGCTACCAACTGTTGTAGCCTAAAATTAAAACTCCTAACGGCGAAACTGCTAGGACAATTAGCAACAACCTGCGTATGATGTGTATATATATATATATATATATATATATATATATATATATACGCTCGAACGGTAGAACTGAACGACTCGGGACTTCAATATCAATTTTGCTGTTAAGGCACGAATAAATTACCTTATTTATTCAGCTTGACATTTGGTGATGGAATAAGAAATGAATTATTAATTGGAAACGAATTAATTAATAAAAGTGTAGAACGTTTTACGTGACTACATGGAAATATCTATTTTTGGACCTGAAGTTTCCTACTCAATTTTAAATGATGATAACTTAAACGGATTTCAACTTAGACGTTATAGTACTGATTGACAAACACGACATCCCAAACTAAAGAGATAATTTTAATTTGCTTCAAAATGTTGATTACAGACTGAAACACTCATTGAAGGAATTATAGAAAACAACTTTCTGCAATTTTTAGTCACTATATGCCGGATTTTGATTTTCTTTTCAGGCATACACTACCAGCGGAAATCATCTGCACGTCGGTTTTTTGCGATGTTGCTAAACTTCCAGAAAACATCAAATTTCCATGTTTCAAAAAACTTGTAATCACTATAGAAATAATTAACATTTTTCAAAGTTCTTGGGTTCATTTCAAAGGAACATCGCCAAAGTATTTTTCTAAATCTTTAGAAAATTCTTAGGATTTTTTGTCTATATTATTTCCTAGGATTAATCTTGGTGCAAATAAACCACAAAATTCGAAAATTCTTCAAATACTTACAAACAATTCTTCAAATAATTATTTACCATTATTTGATAATTTTTTGTGATATTTTTAAAAAATATTATACTTTTGAATTTTTCAGAATTATTTGACGACTTGAATCATCATTTAAAGTTCTGTAACCTTTTTTTATCAAATTCGACCCTGAGGTAGAATCTAAAAAGAAATCTAAAAATATCTTGAAACTTTAACAAAATACGATCAAGAGCAGCCTTCAGAATCAGCTGAGAACTTTGGAAAACGTTAATTCTTTCCAGAGTGATTCTAGTTTTTCGAAAATATCGAAATTTGACGTTTTGTATCGTATTATTATTTTAATAATTGATATTTTATATTCTATGCAAATTAAGAGACTATAGCAATAGCTCAAAAAACAGACGAGATACTGAAACCAGGCGGAAAAATTATATATAGTTTATACATAGGCCAAATTAGTTTCCTGTCGTGCATTAGAGTGGTCCAAAAATGCTTGGAAAATTTTTTCCCATATTCCCATGAAGTTTAACACGTATTTTCCATTAGAAAAAAAGTGTTGTAAATTTTATTCGGAATCCGTGAAACTCAATAAATCGAGTTAGAACTCAACATTTCTCTTCACAATTAAGTATAGAATACAAATGAATAATGAATTTTCAAATATCACCCCCCATGATTATGTTTTATAGGGTCTCCAAAAACCCCATAGGAGAATAATGGGGTTTTGTGAGTTTCTGACGCTAATTATATTTTTGCTGTTTTTTCAGTACAACTTGTTTCCAGTGTATAAAATGCTACTTTCTACTGACAATAAGATGTTTACATAAATTTATGACCAAATTTGTTATTGCTTGGAGCAATTCTCTGTTAGAAAATAGCAGGGCTAGATCTGCTAGAGCGAGGCAATGATCAATTATATCCTAAAGAAATAATTTTTCAAACAATTTATTACTATTTATAACAAAAAGATGCCTAGAATTATGCTAGAAGTAGCATTTTTTCTAAAACCTCCCACTTTTTGTTAACTTTTCAATCAGAGTGAGTTGATAATCAATTCAAGCTAACACAAATAATTGTTCAAACGATTAATTATGAGTCTGGGAATCTCATTTAAGTCGTTCCGAGCATTGTTGCTGCAGCGGTTTCGAAGACCGCGGGGTCGGGAGAGGGATGACTGTGTACTTTCTGAGTCAGCAAATGTTGTGTTCGCTTCAAGTCAAGGCCATTCAGGAGCATGTCCGAAACTGGACTTAAATGGGTTTCCTAGTATATTAATAATAATATTCTCTTCAAATAATGCTAGGAAGTTGCGGCTTTTTGTGAAATTTCATAATGTACATTTTTTTATAAACATATTTTTCTAAAATGTGACACATTTGAAATATTCTTCAAAATGTCTATTGTATATATCATACTGAATGTCAATAGGAAGAGATTGTTGGGAACAATACTTTTCTTAAAGAATTATATTTGATGAATTGCGTTATTTTTAGCTCGCTTTCGGTTAAATTCATTCGATTAATTTTTGCATCTTACTGAAAATTTGGAAATAATTTGCGAAATTCGGAAATAACCTAGACATTCAAACTATATTCTAAGAGAAAGTCTTGGAATTCGTGTAAGAAAAGGATCGTCCTCTTGCCTGTTTTGTTTTGAATGACGTCAATATCTTTATATAATTTATATTATTTTAATATAAACATATATATATATATATATATATATATATATATATACAATATTTATATTTATAACATTCGAGTCAAGACTTTCATGAATTTAAATATATATAAATATAATATAAATAAATGAATTGCTTCAACAATTTTCGTGAACATATTCAATATAATGCAGTATTTCGCGTACGAGAAAAAATGCGTATTTTAAAAAAAACAAGAAATGTCATAATTAGCGCAAAAAACTTGCAAGCCCAGATTTTTCACTTATGGCGTTTTTTTGGGACCCAATAGAACCGACTTATGGGGGTGATATATGAAGAAGAATGATTTAATTGCATTCTATAGCTAATTGAAAAAAGTAATATCGATTTTCAACTTGATTCACCTAATATTGACGATTCTGAAAGAAATGTACAAAAACTCCTTCTTTTGTTTTGTTCAAATACATTTTAAACTACGTGGGAAGGTGGAAACTCTCAAAATAATTTTTTTTATACAAAAACGCATTTGTTTTTGGTAGGTTTGAATATATTTGCGGGCAATAATTTCAAAAATTCGATTAAAAAACAAAATTCCTCTTCTGATAGTACAACATCTCAAAAATATTCTCACAAATCTTGATGTCAATCGGAATAAAATTCTAGGAGATAGAGCCTTTGGAAATTCGAGTCATCAGGTTCGGCCGGCAGAGAGCGTCCCAAGTATATCGAGGCACCAGCTTACCTATGGCTTGCCTGTATTTCTCGCTCGGTTCTCTCGATTTCTGAGGGTTACTCTTTTTACATATTACTAGACTATTACGTGCGCGCGTAAGCGCGCGCTCACTTTTTGTATTCATTTTTCTCCTTCACTCAATTTTCGAATCACTATTTACCCGTTCAAATTTCTTGACTAATCAAATTCTTGCTGAAATTATATTCTCAAAGAATGTATTCAGTGAATGTAATTCAGTATTTCGAAGAAAAAAAAAATTGTTTGTACAATGACATTTACTGTTACTTTCACGGCCATTTTTTTTAATATAAGCATCAATATACATCGCTAAATCATTAACAAATTAATACATATAATTTTAAAAAAATCCTATTCTAATCCAATCCTCAGTTCTCAATATCAAAATCATTGAACATTTATTTGCACTGGAATCTTTAAATAAATTTTCATAGAAAAAGAAGAGCATGTCAGAATACATTACTGAATAATAAAAACATATGCACATGTCATTTTGAAAATTGAATTAAGAAAAATGCCTCTCTTTTTCGTGCTTATCTCAGCAATATATTAAGTCCCACTCCTCCATACCTCAGGGAAGTGAATTAAGAAAAGTCAAACTTCGACATATTGAAGCTTGGAATCTCCTGTTCAAAATGAGACCAAGAGCATAAATGAAATATTTACTTGTTTTCAACTTATAATAAAAAAAGTGGAGGCATGTCTAAAAGAAAATCAGTTCGTCGATCGGCAGTCGAATGTCGAATTTAAATCTATTGTTAACGTGCGAAAATCAATAGACCGAAAAATGTAGTCACCAATGGACCGTCCGATTTTCGTCTTGGTTATACTTCCACATTTTCCATAAAAATTTTGACAATCAGTCGATATTTTATCATGTTGCTAATCTCATTTTAAAGATGATATTTCAACTTTAATTCCGACAACCTTCAATTTTTTTCCATTTCCTTCCCTGAAACGTGCAAAAAGTGGAATTTTTAAAAACGAAAATTGGTGACAAATATTTTAAATGATTATATGATTAACTATTCGAGCTAGACGTCACAATCATGATAGGATAGGTGTAAATGTCATGAAGGTTAGCATAGTTATAGTACATCCTTACATGGTAATGCATACGACTTTTTTGAAAAAAATATTCAAAACGTAAAAGTAAGTTATAAATGTATGAATAGTAATATTTTTCAAGTGTAGCATGCATCTGGGCAATTATGTTTTATCCTTTTATCAGTTAAAGATCTCTCAGTTTCACGAAATGAAATCAACTATCAAAAATTTCAAGTTACAGCGCCCGATTCTGATCAAATCGATCCAATAGTCCAACGTGAAATTTTGGCATATCTTATTTTACTGTAAATATGTACCAACTATGCTAACCTTCCTGACATTTCCACCTATCCTATCATAACCATGACGTCATGCTAGATTACTCGATTGTAATAGATGCATGAAACATAAATAAACTTTTGTTGCATAGATCATAGCCAATATTAAATGATATAATATTATTCTCAGTAATCAATTCCTGTTAGCACCCAAAATAAAATTAAAAATTTGATAATTATATGGCTCAATACTGGAAAAATTAATCAGTTCACAACGTAAAAATTAATGAACAAATATTTCCATTGAATCATTCAAATGAGCTTTACTTTATATTTTCATGAAAATTAACATTTTAAATCAATTTCAGAAGAAATTAAAACATATTTACATAGAATTGTTAGAACGGAATTGGGATACTGATTTCGAAATAGCAGAAACATTTAAAAAAATTATATAGTTGCAACAGAGATATGTGAAATATGAATCCATTTTCATTTCACGAATTATAACCAATATCCTTGAATAACCTTGAAATAAATTATCAATTAATGCTCCTTAATAGAGCAAATTTATAATTCAATCTTTATATATTTTAATATTGTAAAAGCACTAATCAGCTGATAATTAGTTATTCATTTTCCAACATAAGAAGCAATAAACAATTAATCCCTTGAAAACATTTAAATAATGTTCATTTTATATTTCTGGAAGAATTCTCAGTGTTATCAACCTTTTAACCTAATTTCATAAAAAATTAAAACCTTATTTTGAAAATTGAATTTAGATAATCATTTCACAACACCACGAAAACTTACAAAAATGATAAAATTGGAATAGAGGTATTTTGAAAATAAATAAACTTCTATCATATGAATGATAGCCAATATTCAATTACATCACCCTCACGTAAATAATAAAATTATGTTCGTTAATATTAAAAACTTGAAATTCAATCCTTAAGTAATTTAATATTGTGAAAACAATTAATCAGCTAATAAATAATCAATGAGTTCAGAACATGAAAAACATTAAATCATTGTTTTAATTGAAACATGCAAATAATGTTGAGTTTATATTTTTCTGAAAATTTCAGTTATCAACAACCTTTTAAACTAATTCCACAAAAAATGAAAACATGTGTACATACAATTGTGAAAATTGAATTCGAGTAATCATGTCACATCATCAGAAACATTTTAAAAATTATGTCACTGGAAATAGGGATATTTTAAATATAAATAAACTTTTATTATACCAATTATATGCAATATTCAATTACATAACCTTAAAGTAAATAATCAATTTATGTTAATAAATTAAAAAAAATTAAAATTCAATATGTCATTTTAATCAATCAGTCATTTTACAAAATAAAAAGTCTTAAATAATAACTTTCATTACAAAATTGAGATAAATTTCACTTTATATATTTTTTTAATCTTGAAATTTCATTTCTGAAAATTTTAATTATCAATAAACTTTCATACTAATTTTCTGAAAAAAATAAAACTCATGAACATTGTACATATAATTTTGAGAATGGAATTCAGTTACTCATTTGACATCATAAATATTATGAAAAAATTACATCATTGTAATAGGGATAGGTTTAAAAAAATAAAATTGTATTATACTAATTATATGCAAGATTCAATCACATCACCTCATAGTAAATAATCAATTTATTTTACTTGATATAGAAAAATTGAAATTAAATATTTAGGTTATATAATTTTGTAATAAAATTAAATAGCCAATAATAAATTAATAATTTCATAACACAAGAAGCATTGAAGAATTATTTTCATTGAATCATTCAAATAACTTTTACTTCGTATTCTTCTGAAAATTTTAATTATTAAAAAAAAAAAATTGATTAGCAGTTTGAACTCGAAAGTTCATTGCCTCACTACCCGGTTCGGGTAGTGTTTCTAGGTGGATAAATACTATTAGTTTGGGTCCACCACACCCACGACGGGTCAACACCACGCAGTATTCCCGAATGGTCACCCATCCAAGTACTAACCGCGCCCAACGCTGCTTAACTTCAGTGATCTTACGGGAACTGTTGTTTTCAGCGTGGTATCGCCGTTGGCGTTAATTATTAATAACCCTTTAAACTATTCCAGAGAAAATTGAAATATATATGCACATAATTTCGAAATCTAAATTCAGGTACTCATATCACAACATCGCGAAAGTAAAAATATATATATATATATAATTGTAGGATTTTAAACATTGACAGACTTTTATTACACAATATAGTCAATAGTCAATTACACAACCTTGAAGTAAATAATCCGTTTATGTTACCTAATCAAAAGCAATTAAAATTCAATCATCATGTAATTTAAAATGGTTGAAAAAAAGAATCAGCTAATAATTAATTAATCTGTTTATAACATAAGAAATATCCAAATATAATTTTCATTCAAACATTTTAATAATTTTTATTCTACATTTGAAAAAAAAAATCACTATCATTTCTGAAAATTTAATATATTTTAATAACCTACCATACTAATTTCAGAAAAAAATAACAACATATTTACATATAATTTTGAAAATTAAATGCAGACACTCGTTTCACAACATCAGCATCATTTCAAAAATAATGTTATCAGTGGTATTTCAAATTTAAATAAACTTTCATTATGCAAATTATATCCAGTATGCAATTACATGGCCTGACAGTAAATGATTAATTTATGTTGCTGAATTTAAAACAATTTAAATTCAATCTTTATGTTATTCAATATTGTGGCAAAAATTAATCAGCTAATAATTAATTAAACAGTTCACAACATGAATACCCTGAAGCAATTATTTAAAAAAAAAACAATCAAATTATTTTTAAATTTCAATTCTCATTTCTGAATATTTTAATTTATTAATAGGCTTTTGAAAAAATTCTAGAAAATTGAAGTTCTAATAGAATCAAGAATTAATCAATCATTAAAAAACATAAAAATCATTGCACAAATATTCTCATGTAAATACTCAATTAATTTCAAGTTCATATTTATAAAATTTTTAATTGCATTACTTAAAATATAAATAATTAATAACCCTTTATAAAAATCTTATAATCAATCAAAACATTTGTACATAAAATTTTGAAAATTGAATGCAGACGATCATTTTAGACCATCGCAAACATTTAAAAAAATTATATATTATTCAATATTCAATTACATAACCTTGAAGTGAATAATCAATTTATGTTATCTAATTAAAATTAATTAAAACTCAATATTGATATGATTCAAATATGTGAAAAATAATAATTAGCTAATAATTGATTAATCAGTTTAGAACATAGAAAGTATCAAATAATTATTTTCACTAAAACATTCAAATAATTTTTACTTCATACAATTATGAAAATTTGAATTGATTTATTATATATTGTTGTTGAAATGAATATAATCGTGAGGTTTTTTTTAAAAGTTTGAAGATTTGCCTAAATTATTAGGAAAAGGGAATATTTAGGATAATTTCATTATTAAATTTGAAGTACCTTCTGAACTAATTCCGGGAAAAATGAAAGCATATTTACATATAATTTTTAAAATTGAATTCAGATACTCATTTCGAAACTCAAAGAACAACTGGACATTTATGTAACTAAAATGGGGCTATTTTTAATATAAATAATCTTTTATTATGCAAATCATAGCCAATATTCAATTACATAATCTCAAAGTAAATAATCAATTCATGTTACTTAATTGAATAATATTAAATTTCAATCCTTATGTCATTTGATATTGTGAACAAAATTAATCAGCTAATTTTTAATTAATTAGTTCACAACATAAAAAGTATGAAAAAATTATTCTCATTGAAACTATCAAATAATTTTTACTTCATATATTTTTCTTTAAATTTGGACTTTTCTTTTATTAAATTTAATTTATTAATCATGTTTGCACTAATTCCAGAAAATGTAATTTTCAACAGAAACAGTTAATATTTAATTAATGAGTTCAGAAAATAAAAAGCATTTAATAATTATTTTCATTAAAATATTAGAATAACTCTTATTCAATATTTATCTGAAAATTTCAATGATTAATAACCTTTCAAAGTAAAACCACGAAAAATTGAAATATATGCACATATTACTTTGAAAATTTAATTCATATACTCAGTTCACAACCCATAATATTATTCGCACTAAAACTTCAAAATAATTTTGTTCCTTATATTTTTCTAAAAATTTCAATTATTTATAATCTTTTTAGCTAATTCCATAAAAACTTAAAACACATTTACGTATCATTTTTAAGATTGCATTTAGATAAGCATCTTACATCATCGTGACATTTTGAAAATTATGAAATTGGAAGAGGTATTTTAAATATAAATAAACTTTTATCATCAAAATCATATCCAATATTCGATTAAATAACCATTCCTTCTATACCACAATACCTTTTTATATATTACCTTTTTTCATATGAAAGATTTGAACTTTTATTTCTAAAAATTTAATTTATTTATGAAATAGAATTATTTAATATATAATTAATTAGTTCACAACATAAAGAGCAATAAACAGTTATTTTAATACAAACATTCGAATAATTTTTACTTCATATTTTCTGAAAATTTGAATTAATAATAATCTTTTTAACTAATTCTATAGAAAAGCAAAAAATATGTACATATAATATTGAAAGAAGAATTCAGATACTTATTTCACGAAAACAAAAAATGTAGAAAAATCATACAATTGGAATAGGTCAATAGGAGTATTTCAAACAGAAATAATCTTTAATTATAAAAATTATGGTCAATATTCAATTACATGGCCTTCAGTTAAAGAATCAATTGATCTACCTAATTTAGAAAAATTAAAATCTAATCTTTATGTAATTTAATATTGAAAAAAATTAATCAGCTAATGATTAATTAATATGTTGACAACGTAAAAAGCATTCAACTATAATTTTCATTCAGGCATTCAAACAATTTTTACTTTACATTTTTTTGAATTTTCACTTTCATTTCTGAAAATTTAATTTATTAGTAACCCTTTTTAGTAACTTGAAAAAAATATAAAAATTATAGCCCAGATTCAATTACACAACCTCAAAGTAAATAATCAATTTATGTTACTTAATTGAGAAACAAATTTAATTAAATCTTTATTTAATTTGAAATTTTGAACAAAATAAATTGACTAATAATTAATTGAACTGATTACAACATAAAAACATAAAACTATTATTTTCATGGAAAGATAAAAATAATTTGCACTGTATATGTTTTTAAATTTTAACATTCATTTAAGAACATTTTATTTATTAATGAGCTTTTGAATAATTCCAGAAAATTTAATGTTTGATAGAATCAAATAATAATAATATGTATAATGATAATTTAAAAATCAATAATAAAAAAAATATATGTAAAATACTCTTTAATATTACTTTCATTAAAATACTCAAATAATTTTCAATTTATATATTTTTAAAAATTTTAAATTGCATTTCTGAAAATTTGAATTGGTAATAACCTTTTATACTTATTCCAGAAAAAATTAAAACGTATGTCTATATGATTTTGAAAACTGAATTCGTGTAATAATTTCACAACATCACGAACTTTTACAGAAATTACATAATTGGAATAGATCAATTTTAAATGTGAATAAACATTTATTATACAAATGGTAGCCAAAATGCAATTAGATAACCTTGAAGTAAATAATCAATGTGTGTACTTAATTGAAAAAAATTGAAATTCAATCTTTATGTGATTTATTATTATGAAAGAAAGAATTTAATCAGCTAATAATAGAATAATCATTTCAGGACATGAAAATCAAAAAAATTCATCAAAAAACATCAAAAAAGTTAAATAACCTTGAAATTTTAATTCAGATGCTCATTTCACGAGATCAAAAACATTTAAAAAATTATGTAACTGGAATACGGATATTTAAAATATAAATAAGCATCTATTATACAAATCATAGCCAATATTCAATTACATAACTTGAAAATATATAATCGATTTATGTCACTTACAATTAGAAGAGAAAAATTAAAGATTAATCTTTATTTATTTACTATTGTAAAAAAATTAATCAGCTAATAATTGATTAATCAGTTTACAAAATAAGAAGCATTCAACTATAATTGCTATTAAAACAATCAAATAATTTTTACTTTACCTAATTTTTTTTTTTAATTTGAACTTTCAGTTCTGAAAATTCAATTTATTATTAACCTTTCAAACTCATTCCAGAAAATGTAAGTTTTAATAGAATAGAATGATAATTAATTAATCAGTTCACAACATAAAAAGCATTAAAAAATTATTTTCATTGAAGCATTCAAATAATTTTTACATTATATTCTCCTTCAAATTTGAAATTTCATTTATATACATTCAATTCATTATTAACCTTTTAAACCAATTAAAAAAAAACTAAAACATATGTACATATAATCTTGAAAATTGAATTCAGATAGAGTTATGTCATGTCACAAGCATTTGAAACTATTCTATAATTGCAATAGAGGTATCTCAAAGAAAAAATAAACTTTTACTATAAAAATAATAGCTAATCAATTTATAATACTTAATTAAAAAAAAAACAAATTCGATCTTTATTTAATTAAAAATTTTTAACAAAATTAATCGACCAATAATTAAGCAAATGTTTACAACATAAAAAAGCATGCAACTATTATTCCTATAAAAACATTCATATAAGTTCTACTCAATATTTTTTTAAACATAGTATTTAGACATAATTTTGAAATTTGAATTCAGATACTCAGTTAAGCAATAATCTTTCAATTTTATTGAAAGATTCAAATAATTTTTACTTTATATTTTTTTCAAATTTGAACTCTCATTTCTGATAATTTGAATTATGAATAAACTTTAAAACTAATTCCAGAAAATGTCAGTTTTAATAGAATCAGTTAATAATTAATTAATCAATCAGTTCACAATATAAAAAGCATTCAACAATTATTTTCATTGAAAAATTCAAGTAATTTTTATATTATATGTACATGTTTTTTGTTCTGAATCAGATTTTTATACATTTAATTCAATGATAACCTTTAAAACTGATTTAAAAAAAAAAATATATATATATGTACATATCATTTTGGAAATTTAATTCATATAGTCATTTCACAACGTAATACTTTTGAAAAATTAATCAGTTCAGAAAATAAGAAGCGTGGGACTATAAGTTTCATTGAAAATTCAATTACTTTTTACTTTATATTTTTTCTTCAAGTTTGAGAATTAAGAAAGATTGTACTTCATAATACATCACTGCGGTGGCGCCACGAACTGAGAGCATTTTGTCATTCATCTCATCTAATCGAGTAGAATCAGAGTAGAATCAGAGTAGAATATAGTATAGTACATACAGTGATATCATCGGCCGGAATATAGCGCACATATCGTTTTACGTCGCGTATTGAGAATGCTAGTCATAAAATCCAAATATACAATATCTTCAAAAACAACTTACACTAAAAGTAATATTACAAATGAATAAATCAAAATAATTATCGGCGATCGATAAAATGAGAAATCTACTTTTTTATTTCTGTTAGTTTTAATTTTAAAATATAGAGGTCACCCTCTACAAAATGGCGACTACCATGATCTGGACCAATGGAGGTTACCTGTTTTTATATGAAGGATAGTTGTATGCAGTCTCTCCAATTAAGCTATCCTCTCGCACCCCGCATGCGTCGCGTCACAACCAGACTGGTTTCTTTGAAAAATGTTCCCAAAAATATTAACATTGTAGACAATAAATAAAAAAGTAAACATCAAGAAATTCTGGTATTAACCAAGTTACTTGAGTGCATATAATATAGTATTGTATCTTTCGCCAGAAAATTATCAATTAGAAGTCAAAAACCAATATGAAACCACATATTTCTGGCAGAAACGATGCGGTTACATGAGCATGCCACAGACTGCCTGCATAGAAACAAATTCGGTCTTATCTATATGTCTGATTTATAAATTACCAAGAATAACCTATTTAAAAATGTAATCCTAAAAAGTATCGACTTTATTTTTACAATGCAATTAACCATGTAGATAGTCCATTTTAGCTACATGGCTTATGGCATTTTATGGTTAAACGTTGCAACAGGTTTTATTGGAACTAGTTTTTTAAACGAGCTATGTACGTGAGTAATAAACTCGATTAATTTTAAAGTATAGTGTAATCGCATACATGCAAACTTTATTTATATCGTTATAAAATACTTATATGGAGCATTATTCCTCAACTCTACTAACCCAAAAATCTATTGAGCTAAACTCACGCAATGTGTGATTTTAATGGATGATTATTCAGGGAAACTAATTTAGTCGTTGTGCAATTTTTGTGTGTGGATACCATCTATTTGTAGTATTTATAACTCTGTTAATACCAATAGAACAAACCCATAATCTCTGGTTTGAGCAGTTGAAAAATAATGGTTCATATAAATGTGAATGTTACTAAAACTGTACACGGTCCATGAAGAATTTGAAAAAAACCTCTGACAGAAAAAAAATGCTCCTGACAGCAATGTCCAGATTGTCCAGCCAGCTTCACATGACCCAAATCCGTAATTTTGCAACATGTTTTGAAAAAGTATGGTATGCACCACATGCGGAAGCAGGATGTACTATTTAATGTGTTCTTCTTAAAGCTTATTACCAAAAATACTTTTATAAAGCCTATCTAAAAAAAAGTGGTTCAACGATATGTCTCAAAAATCTCGCAATCATTGTTCTTGAAAACCTTATTAGCTTTTTATTAGCTGATTTTGTTTTATTCCTGCAATTTAATATTTCAGAAATAAAATCTACTAATAATCTCTTTTATTAGAAAATCATAGAAAAGTTTGAATAACTTGAGAAAAATTTTTGCTTATGAATACTCTGGTGCGGTTGAAGTGAAACTTTTAAATCAACTAATAAATAATTGTAAATATTATACGTATTATATATTGAATTGAAGTTCAAGTTCAACTGACCCATGCATCCCTATTTATTTTTTATCGCTGAATCCGAATCCGAGGTCAAAAAAAATACATACACCTCATACATTTTTAGCTAGAGCCAAAAAAGACCCCTAGAATGGGGTGAAAATGAGATTAAGCAATGGGAATAGTTGTTGCATCTTAATCAATCGAATTATACAAATTTTCAAGTTTATAGCACATACAATTGATTTGAAACACCCCTGCCCACCTGCCCCACCTACCCCCTAACTCACCTAACCCCTAGAAACCAATCCTACCAAACCACAGGCAGGCTAACCCACCTCTCATGGGAACAGCGAATTAAGTCGCCTATTTTTTTGAAATGATTACATTCGACACCACAATCGTGCTAACCCACGTACCCCCTAACTCACCTAACCCCTAGAAACGAATCCTACCAAACCACAGGCAGGCTAACTCACCTACCCCTGGGAACAGCGAGTTTAGTCACCTATATTTTTGAAATGATTACATTCGACATCACAATCGTGCTAACCCACCTACCCCCTAACTCACCTAACCCCTAGAAACGAATCCTACCAAACCACAGGCAGGCTAACTCACCTACCCCTGGGAACAGCGAGTTTAGTCACCTATATTTTTGAAATGATTACATTCGACACTACAAGCGTGCAAACCCACCTATCTCCTAACTCACCTAACCCCTAGAAGCTAATCCTACCTAACCACAGGCAGGCTAACCCACCTACCATAAGAACCGCGAGTTTAGTAGAAACTCTACCCCTGTTTTTTTTAAACTCTACCCCTGTGCCAAGTTTCATGAAAATCGGCACTGGACGGTGAGTAGCCTGAGTTAAACGTAATACTAATAAGCTACCTCTAAAGAGTTGAAAGAAACTACCACTAAGTTCAAAGGATGTGGGTTAGCACGCTTGTGGTGTCGAATGTAATTATTTCAAAAAAGTAGGCGACTAAGTTCGCTGTTCCCAGGCGTAGGCACATAGGTTAGCCTGCTTGTGATTTGGTAGGATTCGTTTCTAGGGGTTAGGTGAGTTAGATGTACATGGGTTAGCACGCTTGTGGTATCGAATGTAATTATTTCAAAAAAATA